>ML092965.1:2998-47421 GCA_003697995.1 Taxidea taxus jeffersonii | reverse complement strand
CCCGCAGTGTAGGAGGCTCCCCTTTCCCCGCATCCTCGCCAGCCCCTGTTGTCCCCTGTGGAGTTGATTCTGGCCACTCTGAGAGGTGGGAGGTGACAGCTCGTTGTAGTTTTGGTTTATAGGTTTTCCCTGAGAAGCAGTGATGTGGAGCATCTTGTCTTGTGTCTGGAACCATCTGGATGTCTTCTTCGGAGAATGTCTCTTCACGTCTCCTGCCCATTTGTTAACTGGATTACTAGCGTTGGGGACGTTGGGTGTTAGAAGTTCTTTATATATTTCGGATATTAACCCGCTGTCAGGTCCTTTGCAAACACCGTCTCCCACTCTGTATGTTGCCTCCTAGTTTTTTGGTTCTTTTCTTCACTGTGCAGAAACTTTTAATTTACGTGTATGTGATGGAATATTATTTACCCACAAACAGAATGAGATCTTGTCATTTGCAATGGCATGGAGGGAGCAAAAAGTATTTTGCTAAGTGAGATAAGTGGGAGAAAGAGAAATACCATATGATTTCACTCCTACGTGGAGGTAAGAAAACAGATGAAAATGGAGGGGAAAGAAGAGGCAGACCACGAAACAGACTCTCAACTCCAGAGAGCAAGCGGAGAGTTGCTGGAGGGGAGGTGGGAGGGGACGTGGGTTAGAAGATTCTGGGGAGGAAGCGGCGCACTTGTGAGGAACACTGGGTGTGTGTGCACGTGATGAATCACTAAGGTCCACTCCCAAAGCTAACTGCATCTTAACTGCCTGGAATTGAAATGAAAATCTGGAGAAGGAAAAGGAAAATCTTTATAATTCTTGGCCTCAGGGTGAGGTCAGGACTAAGAAAAGAAAAGAAAGAAAGAGGAGCAGGTGGGGGCTCAGGAGGTGAAGCGTCTGCCTTGGGCGCTGGTGGTGATCCCGGAGTCCTGGGACCGAGTCCCACATTGGGTTCCTTGGTCAGCGGGGAGCCTGCTTCCCCCTCTCCCTCTGCCGCTCCCCCTACTTGTGCGCGCCCTCTCTCTCTCTCAGATAAATAAATGAAATCTTAAAAATAATGGTGTTCCAAGTAGGTATAATTTCATCTCCTGTCTACATCTTTTTGTTTCCTGTTGGATATTTTGGATAGATTTGAGAAATAACATATCATAAAATTCATCCATTTCTTTTTTTTTTTTAAGATTTTATTTATTTATTTGACAGACAGAGATCACAAGTAGGTGGAGAGGCAGAGAGAGAGAGGAGGAAGCAGGCTGTCCGCAGAGCAGAGAGCCCGATATGGGGCTCGATCCCATGACCCTGGGATCATGACCTGAGCTGAAGGCAGTGGCTTTAACCCACTGAGCCACCCAGGCACCCCAAAATTCATCCATTTCAAGGGTGAATTCATCCATTTCAGTGGTTTTTAGCATACTCAGCGTTTCACAACCACCACCACCATCTAATTTGAGAATGTTTTCATCACCCTAGAAGGTTGTTGGCATGCTGTCATAGTTCTCATGTATATTTAATAATCTGGGGTTTTTTTTCTATTTTTTAAAGATTTTTTTATAAGTGTTTTTCTTTTTAAAGATTTATTTATTTATTTGACAGAGAGAGATCACAAGCAAGCAGAGAGGCAGGCAGAGGGAGAGGAGGAAGCAGGCTCCCCACCAAGCAGAGAGCCCAACACGGGGCTCGATCCCAGGACCCTGAGGCCATGACCTGAGTGGAAGGCAGAGGCTTAATCCACTGAGCCACCCAGGTGCCCCGTAGGGTTTTTTTAAATGTGAAAAAGGAATTCTTAAATCTAGGACCACTGCAGTAAGTAACATTGGCATAAATAAAATGTCTGTAAAAGATCAAGTTTCTGGTCTTGACCAAGTGTGATATCTGGGAAATAATTATATTGGATTATTGGTGGTAATGTCAGAACAGTCTTTACAAAGACAACAGAAAATTTCTTCATCTTTTGCCTTTATAGATAATCAGTAAATGCAAATTGTGATGCCAGTGAGAACATAGTACATGTCGCTAATATCAAAGAAAGCCAATTTAATATACCAACATGATACCATTTTGAGAAATCTAATCAGGAAACATAAGGAAATTGATAATCTATATTTAGATCCAGTGATCATAGGTGAAAGCCAACCTTTGGTTTCTCCCACAAATTCAATTTACCACAAAACTTCCATGATCCAACCTGTATTAACCATTTAGGTGTGAGGAAATTATTTCATTAAAAATATACCTTGGGGGGACGCCTGGGTGGCTCAGTTGGTTAAGCGGCTGCCTTTGGCTCAGGTCATGATCCCAGCGTCCTGGGATCGAGTCCCACATCAGGCTCCTTGCTCAGCAGGGAGCCTGCTTCTCCCTCTGCCTGCCACTCTCTCTGCCTGTGTTTGCTCTCTCTCTCTTTAACTAATAAGGTATATATTTTTTAAAAATATTTTATTTATTATCAGGGGCGCCTGGGTGGCTCAGTGGGTTAAAGCCTCTGCCTTCGGCTCAGGTCGTGATCCCAGGGTTCTACGGGATCGAACCCCGCATAGGGCTCTTTGCTCTGCATGGGGCCTGCTTCCTGCTCTCTCTCTGCCTGCCTCTCTGCCTACTTGTGATATCTGTCTGTCAAATAAATAAAATCTTTAAAAAAAATACCTTATCATTTAGAGAAACTCAGAAATGTTGAAAAATGAAAAAAAAACCAGGATGTCCAATATCTGCTTCCAAACAGAGCTGGGGGAGGTACGTGAGGTACAGAAAAACAAGTGCACGAATTTATGACTAAGGCTTGATGATGGGTCCATGGTACTCATCACAGTGTTGCCTGATTTTGTGTGTCTGAGGAATTCTGTCCTGTTCACAGTGATTTAAAACTCCTGCCCCGATAGCCCGTCATCCGGGGAATTTCCTCATGAAATAAACAAGTGGGAGAACTTGAGACCTGGGGGTGACAGCCCCGGGAACAGGAGGCGTTGCCGCGCAAAGGCTGACAGCCGGGGAGTCGTCTGCTGACCCCGGGCCACCCGCTTCGTGTTCCGCACAGCGGAGTGTTCGTGGGTTCCTGAGATGTCCTAGAACCGCCAGCTCTGTTGGTGACAGCTGAGAGATACACGGATCAAATCTATGAGTAGAAAAGTGAAAAAATGCATAAAAACAGCAGGAGTGAGCCCAGGAGCAGCTTGGATTTCCATAAAATCCCAGGACTGGACAGGCTGGGCCTGCGGGGAACATGCCGGGGGACAGACGACTGTGAGGTGCGGGGCCGCAGGCCTTGGGGCCGACGGTGCTTTGTGCCAACACACAGCCTAGGGCTTGGCCAAGTGCTCCCGTGGCAGCCATGCGTGGTTTGGGCTCTGTGGTCGTCCTGTCTGGTCCTGGAGGAGCGGCCCGCTGTGTCGCGGCCAGAAGCCAGCGCGGGACGCGCGGCAGGTGCAGCGGTACCGCGTGAATTTCCTCTGACCTCTGACCTCCGGGGCCCGGAACATCGCTTCTCTTGCGGTTTTTGTTCGGGCCGTCTGAGAGCATCAAACCTCCGTTAGCTCACAGCTGCAGGACACAGGAATGGCTGGATTTGGGAAAAATAACATTTTTTCCTGGACCTTTATTTTGTGCTCCGTGGTTTGAGATAAACGAACTCAGTGCTGTAGACCAGGGGTCCAGCTGATTGATTCCACACTGGCTTAGAGAGACGACATCTGCGGCTTTCTTGGCTGCTTGTTGTATCTACTCACCCCAGCTCTGGCCCTTCAAGGGCAGCCATTAGTGATACATAAATGGATGTGTGTGACTCTGTTCCAATAAAACTTTATTCACAAGACAAGGAAGTTGGCTGCATTTGGCTGACAGGTTCTAGTTGGATGTTCTCTGCTGTAGATTTTTTTTATTTATTTTTTTCAATGTTCCAAATTCATGATTTATGCACCACACCCAGTGCTCCATACAGTCTGTGCCCTCCTTGATACCCACCACCAGGCTCTCCCAACCCCCGCCCTCCTCCCCTCCAAAACCCTCCGTTTGTTTCTCAGAGCCCACAGTCTCTCATGGTTCGTCTCCTCCTCTGATTTCCCCCAACTCCCTTCTCCTCTCCTTCTCCCCATGTCCTCTGTGTTGTTCCTTATGCCCCATAAATAAGTGAAACCATATGATAATTGACTCTCTCTGCTTGACTTATTTCACTCAGCATAATTCCTTCCAGTCCCGTCCATGTTGATACAAAAGTTAGGGATTCATCCTTTCTGATGGAGGCATCATACTCCATAGTGTATATGGACCACATCTTCCTTATCCATTCATGTGTTGAAGGGCATCTTGGTTCTTTCCACAGTTTGGCAACTGTGGCCATTGCTGCTATGAACATTGGGGTACAGATGGCCCTTCTTTTCACTACATCTGTATCTTTGGGGTAAATACCCAGTAGTGCAATTGCAGGGTCATAGGGAAGCTCTATTTTTAATTTCTCAAGGAATCTCCACACTGTTTTCCAACGTGGTTGCATCAACTTGCATTCCCACCAACAGTGTAAGAGGGTTCCCCTTTCTCCACATACTCTCCAACACACGTTGTTTCCTGTCTTGTTAATTTTGGCCATTCTAACTGGTGTAAGGTGGTATCTCAATGTGGTTTTGATTTGAATCTCCCTGATGGCTAGTGATGATGAACATTTTTTCATGTGTCTGTTAGCTATCTGTATGTCTTCATTGGAGAAGTGTCTGTTCATGTCTTCTGCGCATTTTTTGACATGATTATGTGTTTTGTGTGTGTTGAGTTTGAGGAATTCTTTATAGATCTTGGACATCAGCCCTTTGTCTGTAGTGTCATTTGCGAACATCTTCTCCCATTCTGTGGGTTGCCTCTTCATTTTGTTGACTGTTTCCTTTGCTGTGCAGAAGCTTTTGATCTTGATGAAGTCCCAAAAGTTCATTTTTGCTTTTGTTTCCTTTGCTTTTGGAGACGTGTTTTGAAAGAAGTTGCTGTGGCTGATGTCGAAGAGGTTACTGCCTCTGTTCTCCTCTAGGATTCTGATGGATTCCTGCCTCACGTTGAGGTCTTTTATCCATTTCTTTATCTTTGTGTACAGTGTAAGAGAATGGTCATATAAAAGTTTAAAAGTATAAAAGTTTATCTTTGTGTACGGTGTAAGAGAATGGTTGAGTTTCATTCTTCTACATATAGCTGTCCCATTTTCCCAGCACCATTTATTGAAGAGACTGTCTTTTTTCCACTGTATATTTTAAATTGGTTTATTTGGGTTGGTTGTTTGGTTGGTTTTGGTTTTTGTTTTTGCTACTGAGTTCTGGAGTTCTGTATATCTATTTGGGTTATTAACCCTTTATCAAATGCATGGTTTGCAAATTCGTCTTCCATTCTGTAGGTTGCCTTTTCACTGTTGATTGTTTCCTTTGTTGTGCAAAAGCTTTTTTAGTTTGATGCACTCCCAGTGTGTATTTTCCCTTTTGTAGCCTGTGCTTTTGGTGTCATAACCAAGAAATCATTGCCAAGACCAGTGTCAGGGAGCTTTCATCCCCTGTGTTTTTTCCTAGTAGTTCTACAGTGTCAGGTCTTACATTTAAGTCTTACATTTAACCATTTTGAGTTGATTCTTGTAGGTGGTATGAGGTAAGAGTCCAATTTCATTTTTCCATTTTCCCATCACCATTTAGTGAGGAGACAACCCTTTCTCTGCTGTGTGCTCTTGGCACTCTCGTGGAAAATCAATTGACCATAAGTGTGTGGCTTCATTTTCTGGGCTCTGTTTTCTGTTCCCTTCATCTTTGGTCTGTTTTGACGTCTGTGTCTTACTGTTGTAACAGTAGTAGCTTCGTAATGTGTTTTGAAATGAAGGGTGATGCCTCCAGCTTTGTTCTTTATTGATAGCTTGGGCTCTTCAGGGTCTTTTGTGGTTCCACACATATTTTGGATTGTTTTTCTGTTTCTGGAAAGAATGCCATTGAGTGTTGTTGTTGTTGTTGTTTTGGTTGCTTGGTTTTTACACTTTACAGGGAATCTTTGATCACATTGGGTACTGTGGAAATTAACAATGTTCTTCCAATCAATGAACATAAAATGTCTTTTCATTTACCTTCATCAGTGTTTTGTGATTCTCAGTGTACAAATAATTCATTTCCTGGTTAGGTTTATTCCTAAGTATTCATTTTTCTCACTACAGTGAAAGGGGTTATTGTGCTAATTTCCTTTTGGGAGAGTTCATTGTATATAGAACTGAAACTGACTTTTGTATGTTTTGTATCGTGCCATTTTGAATTTACTTATTAGTTTTAACAGGTTTTGAGTCTATTTGGAGTTTTCTATATATGTGATCTTGTCATCTGCAAACAGAGATAATTTTACCTCTTCCTTTCCACTTGGGATGCCTTTTCTTTTTCTTGTCCAATTGCTCTGTCACGGACTTCCAGGACTGCACTGAACAGAAGAGGTAAGTGTGCGCATCTGTGCCTGTACTAGAGCCAGAGGAAGATATTTTGGTAACCGCTGGTCATGATGTTAGCTGCGGGCTTTTAACATATGTCTTTGATTGAATTTTTGAGTGTTATTATCATTAATGGATGCTGAATTTTTGTGAAATGCTTTTTTTGCATCTATTGAGACGATCATGGGCTTTTTTAAATATTTCATTTTGTTTCCGCGGTGCATTGTGGTGACTGGTTCTTGTTGAAGGATCCTTGCATCCCAGGGTTAAATCCCACTTGGTTATGGTGTGTAAGCCTTTTAATATGCTATTAGATTTGTTTTTTTAGTATTGAGGATCTTTGCATTTGTAGTTGCTGCCTCCCAACAGCACATGGGAGAAGAACGAGGCACAGACAATTCAGCTGCAAGAGGGAGGGAGCAGGGGACGACAGCAGAAAAGACTGTCGCCCTGAGAAACTCCTCAGTCTCATTTATTGGAAAGTCAGTAACAACCAACAAGGAAGCCGGAGTAGGTTACACACTGACCGTGAGTCTTGCAGATAAGTGAGAAGGCACAATGCGTCTGGCCCGTAGCCCGTGACCTAGAGTGAGCAAGCCCAAACAGGATTGTGGGATTAGCCGCAGGTGCTCTCAGGGAAGGGGAGGTAACGGGAGAATGAAGCAGGCGGCCTTCCTCCCTGAGCGGGCCGGGCGTCCCCAGCTGCTCAGCTTCAAGGACATCTGTCATCCTCTGCCCCAGAGGCCTGTTGCCAGTGCGTGTGTTTCTTAAGGCCGCATCCAGGCACGCTTGGTAACTAGTGTAACTTCTCATGGGGTATATTTTAAGCAGTACGTTGTTCTGAGGGACGGTCACAGTAGTCATGAGCGATACTGGCTTGAAGCTTTCCTTGCTTGTAATGTCTCGGTTCGGCTCTGGTACTGGGGTGATGCTAGCCTCATGAAATGAGTACTGAGGTATTTCCTCTTTTATGTTTTGGGTGTGCGTAGGAAAGGTTGGCATTGATCCTTCTTTGGATGTTGGGTAGAATTCATCCGTGAAGCCACTTGGTCCTGGGATTCTCTTTGCTGGGAAGTTTGTTACCGATTCAATCTCTTTACTGGTGGTTTGGCTCTTCAATGTTCTCTTTCTTTCTTGAGTCAGTCTTGGTAGGTTATGTTTTAGGAATTTATCCATTTCTGCTGAGTTACCCAGTTTGTTGGCATTTAATCGCAAGAGTCTCTTAGGATATTTTCTATATCTGAGGCATCTGTTGCAGTGTCTCCTTTTCTTTTATTTTATTTGAGAGAGCACAAGCAGGGAGAGCTGCAGAGGAAGAGGTAGAAGCAGAATCCCCGCCGAGCAGGGAGCCTGACATGGGGCTCGATCCCCGGACTCTGGGGCCATGACCTGAGCTGAAGACACATGCTTAATTGACTGAGCCACCCAGATGCCCCTTTTCTCTTTCATTTGTGATTTTGAGTCTTCCCTCATTTTCTTAGTCAAAGGATTTGCTATTTTATCTTTTCAAGAAAACAATTCTCAGTTTTGTGGTTTTTTTTTCTATTTTTTCCTCTTCTCTATTTGATTTCTGCTGATTTTAATTTCCTTCTATTAACTTTGAGCTTAGTTCTATTATTTCTAGTTTTTTTAAAGTGTAAAGTTAATTTTATAATTATATATATTTTTTAAGATTTTATTGATTTATTTGACAGAGAGATCACAAGTAGGCAGGGAGGCAGGCAGAGAGAGGAAGAAACAGGCTACCCACTGAGCAGAGAGCCCGATGCGGGGCTCGATCCCAGGACGCTGGGATCATGACCTGAGCCGAAGGCAGAGGCTTTAACCCACTGAGCCACCCAGGCGCCCCTATAATTATCTTTTAATGTAGGCATTTATCACTACAAACTTTTTAATGCTTTTCTAATTATGTTCCACTTGCCACTGTACAGTACATTATTAATTTTTGATGGAGTGTTCGATGACTCATTAGTTGCATATAACACCCAGTGCTCCACACAACACGTGTCCTCCTGATACCTCCTTAATACTCCGTCCCCTCTGAAACCCTCGGATTGTTTCCCAGAGTCCAGAGTCTCTCATAGTTCGGCTCCCTGACTTCTCCCCCTTTGGATTTCCCTCCCTTCCCCTCCGACCCTCCGTGCTATTGCTTATGCTTCACGGATGAGTGACACCGTGTGATCAGTGTCTTTCTCTGCCTGCCTTACCTCACTTAACAAAATCCCCTCTGGTCCCGTCCATGTCGCCGCCGATGGAGGGTGTCCATCCTTCCTGATGGCTGAGGAATACTCCGCTGTACATGTAGACCACATCGCCTTTTTTTTTTTTAAGATTTTATTTATTTATTTGACACAGAGAGAGATCACAAGTAGGCAGAGAGGCAGGCAGAGAAAGGGGGTGGGGAAGCAGGCTCCCCGCTGAGCAGAGAACCCGATGCAGGACTCGATCCCAGGACCCTGAGATCATGACCTGAGCCGAAGGCAGAGGCTCAACCCTCTGAGCCACCCAGGCGCCCCGACCACATCGCCTTTATCCATTTGTCTGTTGAAGGGCATCTCAGCTCCTTCCACAGTTTGGCTGTTGTGACCATTGCTGCTGTGAACATTGGGGTGCAGGTGCCCCTTCTTTTTACTACCTCTGTATCTTTTTAAAAAGATTTTATTTTTTAATAGTTTTTTAAAAGATTTTATTTATCTGACAGAGATCACAAGTAGGCTGAGAGAGAGGAAGGGAAGCAGGCTCCCCCTAGAGCAGAGAGCCCGATGTGGGGCTCGATCCCAGGACCCTGAGATCATGACCTGAGCCGGAGGCAGAGGCTTAACCCACTGAGTCACCCAGGAGCCTTTCTTAGTGCTGCTTTTGCTGCATCCCGTAAATTTTTGTTTGTCCAAGATATTTTAAAATTTCCTTTTGATTTCCTCTTTAGTTCAATGGTTGTTCAAGAGGGTGTTGTTTAGTTTCCGTGCATTTGTGGATTCTCCAGTTTTTCTCCTGTTACTGACTTCTAGTTTTTTGTCTGTTTTAAAGTTTTTATTAAATTCCAGTTAGTTAGCGTACAGTGTGATGTTAGCTTCAGGTTACAATAGAGGGAGTCAACACTTCCATGCCATAGTGCTTGAATAAAGTATCTGGCATGATTTTGATCCTAATGCTTCTTAAAAGATTTATTTGAGAGACAGAGAACACACCCAAGTGGGGCGAGGGGCAGAGGGAGAGGGAATCGCGGGCAGACTCCCCACTGAGCATGGGGCCTGATGTGGGGCTCAGTCCTGTGACCCACAAGATCATGACTTGAGCCAAAAACATGAATTGATTGCTTAACTGACTGAGCCGCCCAGGCGCCCTGATCTCGATCTTAAATTTAAGACCTGCTTTCTGGCCTAAAATGTGCTCTATCCTGGAGACTGTTCCATGTACACTTGGAAAGAATATATATTCTGCTGCTGTTGGATAGAAAGCTCTGTTCTGCTCCATTGATCGATGTGTCTGGTTTTGTGTTTTCTGTGTTTTGATGATTACAGCTTTGTAATAGAGCTTGAAGTCCAGTATTGTGATGTCACCAACCTTGGTTTGCTTTTTCAGCATTCCTCCGGCTATTCAGGGTCTTTCTGGGTCCATACAGATTTTGGGATGGTTTGTTCTAGCTCAGGGAAAAATGTCAATGGTATTTTGGTAGGGATTGCCGTGAAAGTATAGATTGCTCTGGGCAGCATAGACATTTTAATGATGTTTATTTTTCCGATCCATGAGCATGGGATGTTTTTCCACGTTTTTGTGTCTTCCTCCATTTTTTTCATGTAAGTTCTCTGAAGTTTCTGGAGTATAGATACTTCACCTCTTTGGCTAGGTTTATTCCTAAGTATCTAATGGTTTTTGGTGCAATCCTGCCACATTGCTGTGGGAAGAACTGAGACGTCCATCGAAGATGTGGCCCATTTACACGGTGGAATATCACTCAGCCGTCAGAAAGGATGGGTCCTTACCGTTTGTGTCAGTGCGGATGGGACTGAGGGGATGATGCTGAGCAAAAGAAGTCGAGCAGAGAAAGACAGTTATCATAGGGTTTCACTCAAATGTGGAACATAAGAAACGGTGCAGAGGACTGTTGGGGAAGGGAGGGAAGACTGAAGGGGCAGTCATCAGAGAAAGGGGTGACCGTGAGAGACTCTTAACTATGGGGAACAAACTGAGGGTTGCTGGGGGGGTAACCGGGGGACGGGCATGAAGGCCGCGCGTGAGCTGATGAGCACTGGGAGGTATTCAGAACTGATGAGTTGCTGGACTCTACATTTGAGTCGGATGTACCGTATGTTGGCTCATTGAATTTAAAAAAATTTTTGCAACTTTTAGTCACTGTACAGTACATCATGAGTATTTGATGTTCCCTGGTTCATTGTTTGCGTACAACACCCCGGCTCCCTGCAATCCGTGGCCAGGCTCACCCCTCTCCTCTGACACCCTCCGATTGTTTCCCAGACTCCGTAGTCTCTCATGGCTCGTCTCCCCTGTGACTCCCCCCTTCAGTCCGTCCTTCCTTCCCCTAATGTCCTCCGTGTCATTCTTTATGCTCCACAAATAAGCGAAGTCATATGATAATTGACTCTCTCTGCTTGACCTATTTCACTCAGCCCAGCCCCCTCGGGGTGAATCCAGATTTTACAGAAGCTCCGGAGATGTGTGTTCGGCCGGCCGGTCTGTGGGGTTGCTCACGTCGGCGGCTGCAGCGGCGATTCTGCTGTTCCGCTCGCTCAGCCGCGCTCCGGGACTCGTCAGCTTCCCGCGCAGTGCTCAGTGCTTGGTTGCGGGTGACACCGAGCTCATCACCGCGGTGCCCCCTCGTGCCCGTCCCCCCCCCCGCGCCCCTCCGCCACTGCCCTCCCCTGTCACCCTCCGTGTGTTTCCCGGGGTCCAGACTCTCCCGGGCTTCGTCTCCTTTTCTGATTTCTTCCCAATTCGCGTTTTCTACAGCGGTGCTGGACGCGTGCGCACACGGCCAGAGCCGCGGTGTTTCAGGGAGAATCTTACCAGTGCCTCCCGGTCCCGAAGTGGAGGCCAAGCCAAGTGCCGCTGGCCCAGAGCGCGGGGCTGCGGGTGCGGGAGGAAAGCTCGTCCCCCGTCCTGGCCTCTCAGCCACAGCCGCGCGGGGCCGCGGGAGGTGTCCGGGGCCGCGGGGCTGCGGGACGGGCCGGCCGAGGAGTGAGATCCCGGATCGTTTCCCGGTGTGGCTCGGCAGAAGGGATGCGCAGAGAGAAGGTCGCTCGTCCAGGGCTCATCGTTTCGGGGTGACATGGCCGATCTCTGCGCCCTGGGACAATGCTCAGCCCTGCCCTGAGGGCAGCAACACGCTTTTCCGGGAAAACCAGAACCGAGGGATCGTTTGTCAGACGTCACTCGCCAAGGCCGGCGGCGAAGTGGGGGTCCGGGATGCATCTGGTCTCAAGCCCTGCACACATTTCCCCGGCGATAGTCCGGGCGGCGTGGTCCCCGCCATTGGCGGCGCGGACACAGGAGGTCACGGCAGGCGGAGTCCGGGAGCCCGTGTCTCGGGGCAGACGGTGCGGCCTCGCGCCAAGTCCTCCTGAAGAAGCTGAAACAGCCTTTCCGGGCTGCGGGATGAAGGCTCTGATCCCCGGGAGTGCCCGGGCCGGGCCGGGAAGTGGCCGTCTCCAGGCTGCGGCGGGCACAGCCGTCCGTGCGGCGGGAGGAGCCCGGGCTCGCCGGGCGCTGCGGTGGCGCTGCGGGTTCTGCCCCCGGCGCGTCCGCACAGCCGGTCCCCGAGGCTACACACTCTGCTCTCGGGCTTGGCGGCTCCCGGGCAAAAGGAACCCACGGGACCGCGCAGTCCCGAGCCACATGCGGGCTGGGGAGCCATCGGGCCACGAACGTGGGCGTTTGTGACCTGGAGGCTTTCGGCTTTCGACCTCAGGACTGCGGACACTTGAGACAGGATCGTTCTTGGTCGTGGGACAATGTCCTGTGCTCTGGGACGTGGGGAGCGCCCCTGCCTCTGACCCACGGGTGCCAGGAGCGGCCGCCCTTCCTCCGGGTGGGACAACTGCGAGCGCGTCCAGACAGGCCGCTGGGCCGGAAATGGCCACGCACCCCAGTGTCGCGCTGGCCGAGTTGGGGACCAGTGTTCCCCGGGGCCGTGGTTCGGGGAGGACTTGCACGGACAAGCCCGCGTGAGTATGAGGCGGGTAAGTGAGCGGGAAGTCCCGACCGAGCTGCAGGCCTCGTCTCTCCCCTTCTCGGAGACGCGGTGAACTAATCCGGGGGGGCCTTGCGATAAAATGCTGCATGTCACAGAAATAACGCAGTTTCCTCGTCCGACGAGCTCTCGTGGGTCTTCAGTCTTGGCCATCCTGCATCTTTTGTCACCACAGATCGGTCAGTCCCATGCAGTGGGTTCCAGGAAGGCTCCCGGGGGGCGTCGCGTGAACCGCGTGGAAACCAACCAGGGGACTGAGAATTTCCAGGACTCGGAGACGCTGATGGAGTCCACGTAGCCGCCAGGCCGAGATCCAGCAGGTCAGAATTAGTGACACGGGGCAGATGGGGACAGATTTTAAAAGAGCTCTTCTTGCCCCTCTTTTAAGCTGTCCACAACTTGGAGCAGTTTGATACATTTGTCACTGCAAACAGCTGCGAAGCATTTATATTTTCTCCCTTCCCGATCCCGCCAGGACTTGGGGACTCTGGGTGAGTACTCTAGTTGTCATGGCGACGCCGTTATTTCCATGCGTTCAATAGAAATCTGTTCTCCTTGGACCGGGACACGATCGGAAACCAGCTGCCCGAGGCACCAAGGCTTCGACTAGAAGGTCCTATTTGAGAACGACGTGCATGGAATCAGGCCAGACCAGAGAGACGGAAGGAAGCTAAGCTGACTTTGAAGAGGGTAAGACTTAGATACCCTGCTTGGAAAACCACCTCATCCTGGTTCATGGGGTTCCTGCCTTCGCGTCAGGAGGGAACCTCGGGACATTTGGAGACCTTGAGAAGAGCGTAATTCACCCAAATCTATAGGTGTTGCAGGTAAACTCTCACGGCAGATTCTTGGCTTGGTTTCCTGGCCTTAAGAACCTTTAAAAAAATCTGATCTGAGGGGCGCCTGAGTGGCTTCCTTGGTTAAACGCCTGCCTTCTGCTCAGTCTTGATCCCAAGATCCTGGGAGTGAACCCCACATCGGGCTCCCTGCTTAGTGTGGAGCCTGCATCTCCCTCTGCCTCTCCCCGACCTGTGCTTTTTCTCTGAGAAATAAAATCTATTTTTTAAAAGATTTTATTTATTGATTGATTTGACGAACAGAGATCACAAATAGGCAGAGAGGCAGGCAGAGAGAGAGGAAGGGAAGCAGGCTCCCCACCGAGCAGAGAGCCCCATGCGGGGCCCATCTCAGGACACCGGGACCACGACCTGAGCCAAAGGCAGAGGCCTCCACCCACAGAGCCACCCAGGCGCCCCTCTGAGAAATAAAATCTTAAATATCCAATCTGAGATTCCTACGAAAACTTCCAGCAGAGCAAACTCACAAAAACAAAAATGAAAAAGCCCTGTATGGTCAATCTCTCTTCTTGCTGCACTTACTTTTAACTCATCAGTTTAAGTTTTCCGAAACCAGACTAACTGCAAACAAACTGGCCCAAGCTCGATCGTCTTTGGTAAAAACGGGTATTTGCAGAGAGGGGTTTCCTCCTGTTTCGTTTGGGGGAAAGCAGCAGTGCCTCCCCGTGGGCTGGCTGTCCTCACCAGATGCTGAATTCGAGTTTCCCCAACGTCCGGCCACAGCTCTGTCCTGAGAGCTACGGACTTTCCAGGCAAAACCAGCGCTGAGACCCTGCTTTTCAGGCTTGACTTCTTGATGTTTCTGACTTTCTCCTTCTGTCCTAGAATCATGGGAACTGAGACTGCTCTTTCTGAAGTTCTGCACGCTGAAGCTAAACAACTCGATCTACACTGAAGAGCGAAATGACTACCGCGGGTTACACACGGGCAGGCTTCGTGCGGCCCACGGCGCGCTGGGCTCAGAGCTCATCGGAACCCCTGACGGCATCACGACACCGTGCAGACGCGAACCAGAACCTTCTCCAGACGGCCGCTGCCTTCCCCACTGCACCCTCGGAAGGTGTGTCAGGCTTGTGTGACGCTTCCTGGCTGCACACTCACTCAGAAACGGGGTTTGGGGCACCTCCGATGGTCCTAGACGCTGCCCTCCGTAAGCACGCCCGCCGGTTAGTTTCCCGCAGCAAACATCCTCTCCTGCCAAGTCCCGGCAGATGGTCCCGCTGGTCCTTCATGACCGGAAGACAGCGGGTGCGAAACCGGACTGTATGTTTTCAGAGCAGACAATGCTTTCCCTTGAACAAGGTGGGGACGGACACAGGTTCTTTGCTTGACCTTCGCAGCCTCCTGAACCTTCTCCTATACCTTCTGCGCACGTCCTTGTAAAATCTAGCTTCAGCAGGAATCCCCACTCTGGGTGTCCGACGACCTTCACGGCCACTGGGCACTTAACCGCCCCGCCCTCCCCGTCACGTCTGAGCAGCCCTGCCTCCCGCCGGCCAGAGCCTTACTTGGTTAGGCAGAAGCCCTCTTGCCGCAGATCTTTCCGCTTAGACACTTCCACCTGCTGCTCCCCCGCCCGGGCCCTCGGCCGGGAGCCCCCAGCGGCCCGTCGTGTGCAGATTCAGCTCGATCTTTCCCGCACGGCCGAAGCCCGTTCCATGGCGCCTCCACCCACCGTGATGGCCCCGTTAAACCTGCTTTGCGACTTTGACACGTGTCCTCCACTGTCCTTCTCGAACAGATCTGCTGGCCCTGAATTCCCTCGGTTTGGGCTGGAGCCGACGATGTGCCCCAGTGCCCCAAGGTCAGTAGTGGGGCCCCCTCCCCACGATTAAAGGGCTTTTCCCTTAGTTGAGCTAGAGAAGGAGGACCCGACTTTTCCTTGTGATAAAGCATTGTGGCTCAGAGGAAAGTGAGAGAAAGCAGACATCTCGGTGGCCCAGTCCTGCTTCTCGCCTGAGCACAGATGCGGCTCCTACCCCGTCCACTGGCCACAGGTGGCACAGCCGGGAGAACGGGGCCAGCGGCTGCTGTCCCCTCATCAGCCGTGCTCACCGGGGTCAAGGCCGTCTGGAGGGGAGCGGGGCTGGCGAGGGACACTCCGAGAAAGGGGCAGCCGAGTCCAGCAGCCGTGTCCACAGCGCGGCCGTCCCAGACTCGGTCTCCCTCCGGGGCCCCTGCCCGTGACTGCTGTTTCCAGCCCCTGCGCACCACAGAGCGCGGTCTTAGGGCTTAGTCCTGTTCCATGGCTGTGTGGTGGGTTTCGTGGAGAAAAAGCCCGAAGCCGGGTGTAGATTCATTTTCCCCTCCCAACCCCCTCCCCCCACGGTTCTCCCACCATCCCCGAAGTCTGTGCCCCCCGTCCTCACAGGCGCGACCCTGTTCCGGCCCAGCTCTCCCAACACGGACCCGTGGGGCCCCGGGTGAGTGCATTCGACGCCCCTTCCCCTTCCGACGAGGTCCCCCTAGACTGGGTTCGCTGTTGCCTCTGCGAGCCCCGGTCTCGGGGGGTTCCAGCCCGGGATGCAGCGTGCGGCTCCTGCAGCCCCTTCTCGTCACAAGGCAGGGCGCGGGGCCAGCGTGCTTCCCACCGCTCTGTGCAGAGCTGAAGCCCGAAGTCCCGGAGCTGCTCGTGCTGCGGGGTCGCGAGTGGCCGTTGCGCGGGGTCTCCTCTCTCGGCTCCAGGGACACCCCACCTGGGGGGCCGGGAGAAGACACGGCGCAGGGGCAGCGGCGAGGCTCAGCCAGGGCTCCCCACCTGCAGAGAGGCCCCGGGGAGTCCCTCGTGGAGACATCATGGTTTTCCTCCATCGGAAGACGTGCTCCCGCCCCTCAGCTGCCATCCCCTGTCCTTAGTCCGGTCACGCTCACCCGGTTTGTTTCTCCGGATGTCACTCAGTTTTCAGGGCTTGTGCAAGTCCAAGTGCTCGGCTGGCTGTCAGGCTGCCTCTCCTCAGCTCCCACTCTGGAGTTAGGACCCGCTCGGAGAGGCCAAGACTGCTCCTTACCCCGTATTAGCTGGTAAGCTGAGCTGTTCTGGCAACTTCCACGGCTAATGGAAAGGGGTCATTCCACCCACATGCAAGACTAGGAGCCGGCAGTCGGGGAGGCGTCCCCGGACACAGACTGTGTCGAGCCGCCCGGTCCACCCTGGTCTGCGGGGCCCGCGGGGCTCCCGTTACCCCAATACGGGGTCTCCGTGGGGTGAGCGTCTGCTGAGCTGTGGTGATGCCGTCAGGTCACAGCACCTGGGATCAGCGGGGAGCGCGTGGGAGGGGACGCCCGTGTGCGCTTGCCGGGGCTCCCCAAGTGAGGCTGCTCGCCGGGGTCCCTTACGCATTTCACGCGGGACACTGTCGTCCTGCAGAAGCACAGGATGGTGACGACCACGGAATTACCTGAGAGCAAATGCCGAGTGGCGCCTGCCTAGATCCTGACACGCAGAGAGAACGGTTCCGAGGGCTTTGTGTGCGTCACGCGATTCAGTCCCACGTGAAGTGACGGAATCACTAACAATAAACGAAGGGGGCAAAAATTAAGACAAGGTTAATATTTTTCCAAATTCTGAAAAATAGGGCTTTTCTATGATTATGCCAACACAATAAAAATATTATTTACCTTTGATTCATAAAAATTTCCTTAAGCCCATAAGAAAAAAGGTGAAAACGCCAATTATTTTCAAAGGCGAGGATGACCTTCATGAATTTACACGATGGCAGTTGCTATTACAGTAATCAGATGAATCAAAATTAAGACACTACAGTATTCTCACGATTTTTAGGAGCAGTGGGAGAGGGAGGGATAGCGGACTCCCCGCCGAGCAGGGACCCTGACGCGGACTCGATCCCAGGACCCCTTGACTGAGCCCCCGGGCGCCCGTCACACTCGTTGCTGCTGTGTCTTCCGGGCGCCGAGGCTCGGGCGTCTGGTGCTGAAGACTGAGGACACGCGTCCGTATCTGGATACGGGTGTCGCGTGCATGAAGGAAGGGCAGTACGTCACCCATGGAATGCTCCGGAAGGGCGAGTAGTGCCTCTCCTGTCCCGAGCATCCTGCCGTCGGACACGGGCCCGTGTCCTTTCTTCTGGGTGGGCTCCGAAGTGAAGCGGTGGGTCGCACGGAGAAGGGCGGGTTTGAGGCACGCGGAGGACGCGCGGTCTGAGCTCGGAGAGCCGCTGGGTGCGGCGGGGCCGGGAGCAGGCGAGGCCGGGGCATCCACCCCGCAAGCACCACGCGCAGACGGAGACTGGGGAAGGAGCGGGCGCCGAGACAGCCGGGCTTTGGGTTTACATAGTGACACTGGGACTCACCAATGGAGAATTCTAGGGGTTTAAATCTTATTTTTTAACTTAAGCTCAATTAGCCAACATAGAGCGCATCATTAATTTCGGATGTAGAGTTCAATGAGTCATCAGTGGGGAGTGACACCCAGTGCCCGTCACATCACCAGTGACCCCCTCCCCCCGCCCCTCCCCAGCCCTCAGTTTGCTTCCCGGAGGCCGGAGTCCCTCACGACTGTCGCCCTCTCTGATTTCCCCCCACTCAGATTTCCCTCCCTCCCCCTGCGGTCCTCTGCTCTGTTCATGTTCCTCGTTTCCACCCGGAAAACAGTGTGGAGGTTCCTCAAGAACTTAAAAATAGAGCTACCCTATGACCCAGCAATTGCACAACCAGGTATTTACCCTAAAGATACAGATGTAGTTAAAGAAGGGGCACGTGCACCCCAATGTTCATTGCAGTGACGTCCACAACAGCCAAACTGTGGAAGGAGCCGAGATGCCCTTCAACAGACGAATGGATAAGGAAGCTCTGGTCCACATGGACTATGGAGTATGATGCCTCCATCAGAAAGGATGAGTCCCAACTTTCCTATCAACATGGACAGGACTGGAGCAGATTATGCTGAGTGAGGTGAGTCAAGCAGAGAAGGACAGTGATCAATGGTGTCACTCACGTGTGGAGCATAAGGAATAGTGGGGAGAACCGGGGCGGGGGGAGGGAGACAAAGCCTGAGAGGCTCTGGCTGGGCTCCGTTGTTTCCTGGAAGGTTGCAGAAGGCTCGGGTCGGGGTAACTGGGTGATGAGTATTAGGGAGAGCGTGAGTTGTGACGAGCCGTTGACGTCTACATCAAAAGCCAGTGGTGTCTGCACGTTGGCTAATTGAGTATAACTAAGTCGATGGCGTATAGAGAGCCCAGAAATCGTCACCTCTGTGTGGCCAGTTCATGTGTGACGAAGCAGCGAACCCGCAGCGTGGGCAGAGCCCTCCGTAGCGCGCTGGGAAGCTGGGACTCAGAGTGGGCGAAGGCGTGTGACACAAGGGGGCAGCGATCTGTTGCCCATGACCCTTAGCGACATCGTAGTGGGTGTGTCTCCTCAGGCAAGGGAAGCAAAGCGAACGTGAACTATGGGGACGACCCCTCGAGCAGCAGCCCTCACGCAGCAGGAGCCGAGGACACCGGCCAGTGCCGCGTCGGATAAGCGGTTCACATCCGACCCGCGACTGTACCCGTCAGTCCCCAGAGAGGAACGACCTCACGGAAGAAGGCAAAGGAGCCGAAGGACATTTTCCCCAAGACGAACAGATCAGAAGGTCGAGCGCCGCCGGCCGCGGCCACATGGACGGGCCTGGAGGGTGATGCTGAGGGAGGCAAGTCGGCAGAGACGGTTACCACGCGGTGTCCCTCGTGTGTGGGACAAAGGAGCAGCGCGGGGACCACAGGGGGGGGGAGACGCAGCGGGGGAGAAGTCAGGGAGGCGAACCCTACAGACTGGACCCCAGGAAACCCTCTGAGCGCTTGGGGGGGCTGCGGGGGAGGGGCGGGGGGTGACGGCGGTGGGCGTGGAGGGGCACGTGTGGTGACAGCACTGAGTGTCCCGCGCAACTACGCGTCCCTGGCCGCGACATCAGAAACTAAGGCCGGCTCCAGGGCGGCTCACCGGGCAGGAGAGCTACAGGTGCCCACAGGCCGCCCGGGGCCCGCGTCCCTCAGGGGCCGGCGGCCACCTGCACCCCAGGCCCCAGCGAGACCCCGGCGGCCGCGGTCAGGCCGCTCGCAGCTTCGAAGCAGGCGCCGGCGGGGGTGCGGAGAGGGGAAGCTCCCGCGCCGTCGGCCCGGGGTGAGCGCGGTCCCGGTGGAGCGCGGTGGGGGCCCTGGGGACCGGGAAGTGCCACACCCGGCGGTCCCGGCGGCTGCGGAGCAGCGCGGATGCGGAAGCCCCGCGCCCCTCGGTGCACGACGGGGCTGTTTGCGGCGCGCGAGCTGCGGGCGCCGAGCGGGCACAGGTGCGGCCGGGCGGGGCGGGGACGCCCGGGGACAGGCGCCCTGCGACGCGGTGACGGGCCGCTCGGAAGCACCGCGGCGGACACAGCCCGGGATCGCGGAGACGCGGCGCCGGACGCTCGGTGGCCGCGGGGACCGGCCCCCGCGCGGCCCAGGGACGAAAGCGCGGCCGGGGGGGGTTCGCCGGCGCCGTCCCCGCGTCGCGTGTGGCAGGAGGTCGCGGCAGGCGACGGGAGCGCAGCGGCACGCGGACACGTGTCCCGTCCCTCCGCCGCACGCCTGCAGCGAGGGTCCCGCGCGTGTCCGCCTCGCTCGGTTCACGAGGAGCCGGGGCGCGTGGACGTGACCCCCGCGGGCTCGGCGAGGCCGGGCGCTCTTCGGGCCGGAGCAGGACCGCGGCCCCGCGGCGAGGAGCGCGCGGCGATCGGGCGCCAAGCAACGCCCGCGGCGGGGAGTTCTCCGAGGGACGCCCGAGCGGTCTGGGGACAGCCTCGCCTTCCCGGAGGGCCACCCCGCCACCAAGCATGATTGAAAGCAGAAACAATTTGTCCGGGACGGCGTAGACCGTCTCCCCTGGGCCAGTGCCTTAGAGACGCCGGCCTCGGAAAGGGCTCTGCGCCACCCCCGCGCCGGGAAGCCTCCGGGAGGACAGCGGCGGGGTTCGGGACAGCGGGCCTGGAACCGAGACGTCTGTGTCCCCACCTCACCCCGCCTGTAAGCCTCCGTGTCCCCGTCCGAGCGCACGGGAAGCGGCGGCAGGAGCACCCGCCGGCAAAGAGCGTCTTCAACAAATGGCGTGGGGCAGTCGGACTGTGACGGTCCCTCCGCCCCAGAGACTGCGGCGACAGACCTCTGACCAGTGGGCACTCGTGCTGGTCCCAGGGCGTGAAGCGTGACCTTCAGGAGAAGCTCTCGGAGCAGCGACCCTCTGGGGGAGGAGGACACGCGTCCCCGAAGCTGAGCAGCTGGGGACCCCCGGGCGCTCAGGGTCACCACCGCCTCCTTCCCGGCCCCGTTGTCGCCCGCCGCAGAGAAGCCTGCTGTGCCGTCACCCGCGAGTGCGCTCGCTCCACGTCGGGTCGTGCTGCTGGGCCAGATGCACCCGACTTGTGCTCTCGTCCGCCTAGAAGACTCGTGACCCACGTCCGACTCACATCCCTTCTCTTACCCACGAGACCTATGGCTAATGCATAACCTTCCCCGCCTTTGTCGTTATCTTGTATCTAATGAACAAGGGGCTGGGAGTTGTTGGGGCGACAGTCCTCCCAGCGGTCGGCCCCTGCTCCTCCTCTCTCGCAGCGGACTCGTCCGTGCCTCATCCTTCTGTGCGCCAGCAGGAGTTGGCGTTGGACGGCCACGTGAAGAATGAAGCTGGACCATTCTCTCGCCACACACAAAGACCCAACGTGGATGAAAGACCGCGGTGTGAGACGGAATCCATCCGAATCCTAGAGAACAGCCTCCCCACCTCGGCCGCAGCAACTTCTGGCTAGACCCGTCTCCAAGAGCAAGGGAAGCAAAAGCAAAAAGGAACTCGTGGGACTTCCTCACGATGAAAAGCTTGTGCACAGCCAAGGACACCGTCAACAAAACTACAAGGCAACCCGTGGAAGGGGAGAAGCTTTTTGCAAATGACCTTACAGATAAAGGGCGGGCGTCCGGCATGGAGGACGGCACCGCGTGTTACACTGAACTAGCGAATCACTGAACACTGCACCAAGGGCTGGTTAATTGCGACGCAGCGGCTAACTCACATCATAACGACGACTGAAGTCCACAGTAACACCACCAGAGGAATTCCAATGATCATTAAATAAACCGTGAAAAACAAAATTCTCAAACTCAACACCCAGAGAACAAGTAATCCCATCAAGAGATGGGCAGAAGACATGAACACTTCTCCAAAAAAGACCTACAAATGGCCAACAGATGCATGAAAAAGTGCTCCACATCACTCGGCATCGGGAAAATACAAATCTAAACCACAGTGAGATCCCGCCTCACACCAGTCAGAATGGCTAAAACTAACCAGTCAGGAAATGACAGGTGTTGGAGAGGATGTGGAGAAAGGGGACCCCTCCTACACTGTTGGTGGGAATGCAAGCTGGTGCAGCCACTCTGGAAAACAGCATGGAGGTTCCTCAAAATTAACAGAGCTACCGTATACCCCACAATCACACTACTGGGTATTTACCCCAAAGACACAGATGTAGTAAAAAGGGGCAGCTGCACCCCAGTGTTCATAGTCGCCATACCCACAAGAGCCGAACTGGAGAAAGAGCCTGGATGTCCAGTCGTGGATGTGTGAATGAAGAGGATCTGGTACACACACACACTCACACACACACACACACAATGCAGTATTAGTCATCAGAAAGGATGAATACTCAACAGTTGCATCAACATGGAGGGAACTGGAGGGTACTGGGCTGAGTGAAATAAGTCACAGAAACACAATTATATGGTTTCACTCACATGTGGAATATAGGGAACAGTGCAGAGGATCAGAGGGGTTAGGGAGGAAAACCATGAGAGACTCATAACTAGAGGACACAAACTGAGGGTTGCTGGAGGGGAGGTGGGTGGGGGATGGGGTAACTCGGTGACAGACATTAAGGAGAGCGTGCAATTTGATAAGCACCAGGTGTTATATACAACTGATAAATTATTGACCACTACCTCTGAAACTAATGGTGTACTTTATGTTGGCTAATTGAATTTAAATTTTAAAAAAATTTCCATAAGATAGTAAACAACGTGTGTTGGAGAGGATGTGGAGAAAGGGGGACCCTCTTACACTATTGGTGGGGATGCAAGCTGGTGCAGCCACTTTGGAAAACAGCGTGGAGTTTCCTCAAAAACTTAAAAATAGACCTACCCTATGACCCTGCAATTGCACTACTGGGTATTTACCCCAAAGATACAGACGTAGTGAAAGGAAGGGCCATCTGTACCCCAATGTTCATAGCAGCAATGGCCACAGTGGCCAAACTGTGGAAAGAGCCAAGATGCTCTTCAATGGACGAATGGATAAGGAAGATGTGGTCCATATATACAACGGAGTATTATGCCTCCATCAGAAAGGATGAATCCCCAACTTTTGTATCAACATGGACGGGACTGGAGGAGATTATGCTGAGTGAAATAAGTCAAGCAGAGAGAGTCAGTTATCATATGGATTCACTTACTTGTGGAGCATAAGGAATAACATGGAGGACATGGGGAGATGGAGAGAATTGAGTTAGGGGAAGTCAGAGGGGGAGATGAACCATGAGAGACAATGGACTCTGAGAAACAAACTGAGGGTTTGGAGGGGAAGGGGTTGCAGGGTTGGGTGAACCTGGTGGTGGGTATTCAGGAGGGCATGTATTGCATGGACCACTGGGTGTGGTGCATAAGTAATGAATCTTGGAAAACAGAAAGAACAAAATTAAATAAAAATTTCCATATAAGGTTCCATGGTGTAGTGGTTAGCACATCTGCCTTACACACAGAAGATCCTGGGTTGGATTCCCAGCGGAACCGAAAGGCTACCTTTGGCTTCCATTCAAAAATTTCCATATAATCCAGCAATCCCAATTGTGGGTATATATCCAAAGGGATTAAAACCAGGTTCTCAAAATATTATCTGCATTCTCCTGTTCATCGCAGTAATACTCACAATTGCCAAGATATGGAAACAACTTCAATATCTTTCAACAGATGAATGGGTAAAGAAAAAGTGGTATATACTTAAAACAGATTATTTAGACTTAAAAAGGGAGGAAATTCTGGATATGGGACAAAGTAGATGAACCTGAAGGACATTATGCGAAGTGAAATAAACCAGTTAGAGGAAGATAAATACTGTACAATTCCACTTTTATGAGGTATCTACAAGAATCAAACTTGCCATTGGCATTTTTCACGGAGCTGGAGCAAACAATCGTAAACTGTGTATGGAACCAGGAAAGACCCCAAATTGCCAAGGGAATGTTGGAGATGAAAAACAAAGCTGGGGGCATCACAATCCCAGACTTCAAGCTATATTACAAACCTGTGATCACCAAGACAGGATGGTACTAACACAAAAACAGACACATAGACACTGGAACAGAGTCCAGATGTGGACCCTCAACTCTATGATCAAATAAACTAACAAAACAGGAAAAAATATCTAATGGGAAAAAAGATAGTCTATTTAATAAATGGTGCTGGGAAAATTGGACAGCTATGTATAGAAGAATGAAACTCAACCATTCACTTATCCCATACACAAAGATAAACTCTAAATGGATGAAAGACCTCAATGTGAGACAGGAATCCACCAAAATCCTAGAGAACATAGGCAGTAACCTCGTCAACATCAGCCACAGCAACTTCTTTCAAGACATATCTCCAAAGGCAAGGGGAACAAAAGCAAAAATGAACTTTTGGGACTTCCTAAAGATAAAAGCTTCTGCACAGGAAACAGTCAACAAAACTAAAAGGCAACCTACAGAAGGGGAGAAGATATCCACAAATGACTGTACAGATAAAGGGCTGGTATCCAAGGTCTATAAAGAACTCAAACTCACACTCAAAAAACAAATAACCCGCTCAAGGAATGGGCAGAAGACAAGACAGATACTTCTCCAAAGAAGACATATAGATGGCTAACAGACACATGGAAAAAATGCTCCACATCACTAGTCATCAAGAAAATATAAATCAAAACCACAAGGAGATACCACTTCACACCAGTTAGAATGGCCAAAATTAACAAAACAGGAAAGAACAAATGTTGGCAAGGATGTGGAGAAAGGGGAAACCTCTTCCACTGTTGGTGGGAATGCACGCTGGTGCAGCCAGTCTTGAACACGGTACAGAGGTTCCTCAAGATGTTAAAAATAGAGCTACCCGATGACCCTGCATTTGCAATCTGGGTATTTACCCCAAATGTACAGATGTAGTGAAAAGTGCGGCCATCTGTACCCTGATGTTTATAGGAGCAATGTCCACAAGAGCCAGACTGTGGTAGGAGCAGAGATGTCCTTCAGCAGACAAATGGGTACAGAAGATGTGGTCTGTATACAATGGAATATTACTCAGTCATCGGAAAGGATGAACACCCACCATTTATACCAGCATGGATGGAACTAGAGGGGATTATGCTGAGTGAAGTCAGTCAAGCAGAAAAAGTCAATGATCATATGGTTTCACTCATATGTGGAACATAAGGAATAGCATGGAGAACATTAGGAGAAGAAATGGGAAAATGAACAGGGGGAAATCAGAGCGGGGGATGAACCATGAGACTATGGACTCTGAGAAACAAACTGAGGGTTTCCGAGGGGACGGGGTGGGGAGGATCGGCTACCTGGGTGATGGGTACTGAGGAGGGCACGTGTTGTGATGAGCACTGGATGTTATATTCAACTCATGAATCACTGAACACGACATCAAAAACTCATGATGTCGTGCTCAATAACACAGAGGACGTGGGGAGATGGAGAGGAGAAGGGAGTTGGGGGAAATCGGAGGGGGAGATGAACCATGAGAGACTGTGGAGTCTGAGAAACAAACTGAGGGTTTTGAAGGGGTGGGGGGGAGGGGTGTGAAGTTGGGCCAGCCTGGTGATGGGTAATGTGGAGGGCACGGATTGCATGGAGTACTGGGTGTGGTGCATAAACAATGGATTCTAGTACACTGAAGAGTAATTTAAAAAATTAAAAAATTAAAAAAAAAACCTGAGGCACCTGGGTGGCTCAGTGGGTTAAAGCCTCTGCCTTTGGCTCAGGTCATGATCCCAGGACCCTGGGATCGAGCCCCGCATCGGGCTCTCTGTTTGGCAGGGAGCCTGCTTCCTCCTCTCTCTTTGCCTGCTTCTCTGCCTACTTGTGATCTCTGTGTGTCAAATAAATAAATAAAATCTTTAAAAAAACACAAACTAATGATGTACCCTACAGCGGCTTACTGAACATGATAAAAAAATAAAAGAGTCAAACTTGAAAAAACAGAACATAGACTGGCAGTTACCAGGGCTGTGGGGATGGGCAAACTGGGAGTTACTGCTGAACAGGTAGGAAATTCTAGTTATGCAAGACAATTAAGGTGTAGAGATCTGTTCAACACTGTGCCTACAGCTAACGTACTATAGCATACATTTTTAAAGATTTTTTTATTTATTTATTTATTTGTCAGAGAGAGAGGGAGAGAGAGCAAGCAGGCACAGGCAGAGGCAGAGGGAGAAGCAGGCTCCCCGCCAAGCAAGGAGCCCGATATGGGACTCGATCCCAGGACGCTGGGATCATGACCCGAGCCGAAGGCAGCTGCTTAACCAACTGAGCCACCCAGGCGTCCCTATAGCATACATTTTTAAATCTGCTGAGGTTTTGGCGAGATAGTGGAGGGAGAGGATCCTGTGCTCACCTCATCCCATGGACACACTGAGACAACAGTATCTATACAGCTAAATCGGAAGATGATGAAGACGCAGAACAGATGTTCCACAGCTAACCATGGAGAGAAACTGCCTTGAGCAGGGTGCGGGGTAGAGATGCCACTGGGCACCCAAACCCAACTAGCCCCACATAGGAGAGACATCACAAGCCTGGGGAAGTGGATCGATCCCACCCCAGGTACCAGAGGCTCTGGGGACCCCCACTGAGAAGAGAAGTTCCCATAACATTTGACTTTGAGACCCAGCAGGCTTAACCCTGGGAGCTTTAAGAAATTAGCAGGCTAGCTTTTATTTCACGCAGGACTTGAAGTCCTAGGCACAGCAATCACACGACGATGAAGACGACCAGGGACCCTTATGGGTAAAGAAGTTAAACTGTCACTACTTGCAGATGACATATAGAGAAATTCCTAAAGACTCCTCCCCAACAAACTGCTAATAGCAATAAATGAATAAAGCAAACTTCGGGATACAAAATTAATAACCAGAAATCAGCATTTCTACACACTAACATCAAAGTAGCATAAACAGAAATTAAGAAAATAACTCCATTTACAATGGCATCAAAAAGACTAAAATGCCTGGGAATAAATTTAACCAAAGATGTGAAAGACTTGTACTCTGTAGACACAACACTGATGAAAGCAGTTGAAGATGCCACAAAAGGAAAGAGATTCCATGCTCATGGCTTGAAAAAAGTGATACTATTAAAATGTCCATATTACTCCAAACAACCCATAGATTCAGTGCAATCCCTATCAACACACCAACAGCATTTTTCACAAAACTGGAACAAACAATACTAAAATTTGTATGGAACCACAAAACACGTCAAATAGCAAAAGCAATCTTGAGAAAGAAGAACAAAGCTGCAAGTGTCAAAACCCCAGATTTCAAGATACATTACAAAGCTGTAGTAATCAAAACAGCATGGTATTGGCACAAAAATAAACACATCAATCAAGAGAATAGAATAGAGAGCCCCGAAATAAGCCCACTCTCGTATGGTCAATTACAAAAGAAGTAAGAATATATGACGGGGGAAAAGACTGTCTCTTCAATAAATGGTTCTGGAAAAACTAGATAGCTACCTGAAAAAGATTGAAATTGGACTTTTTACACTATACACAAAAATAAACTCAAAATGAAAGACCTAATTGTGAGAGCTGAAACCATGAGACTAGAGGAGAGCACAGGTAGTAATCTCTTGGACATGACCCTTAGCAACATGGTCATGGATACGCCTCCTCAGGCAAGGAAACAAAAGCAAAAATAAACTACTGGGTGAGCCTGGTGATGGGTACTGAGGAGGGCACGGATTGCATGGAGCACTGGGTGTGGTGCACAAATAGTGAATCTTGCAACACTGAAAAAATAAAGGTAATGGAAAAAATAAACTATTGGGACTACATGAAAACAAAAGCCTTTGCACTGTCAGGAAACCGGCAACAAAACAAAAAAGCAAACTACTGAATAGGGTAAGATATTTGCAAACAACTTATCTCCCAAGAGGTCAGTGTCCAAAATATACATAAAATTATACAACTCCACAACACAAACAATCCAGTTAAAAAGCAGAACAGATATTTCTCCAAAGAAGACATACAGATGGTCAACAGAACTACTGGAAAGAGGCTCAGCATCAGTCATCGTCAGGGACATGCAGCTCAAAACCACAATGAGATACCACCTCCCACCTGTCAGAATGTGTAGAACCAAAGACAAGAAATAACAAGTGTGGGATGAGGATGTGGAGAAAAGGAACCCTCACACACTTGGCGGAAATATAAGTTGGTGAAGCCACTGTGGAAAACAGTGTGGATGTTCCTCAAAAGGTAAAAATATCATGATCCAGTAATTCCATTATTGAGTGAAGAAGATGAAAACCAAAAAGTCTCTACCCCCAGACTACTAGAACTCATACAGCAATTCAGTAATGTGGCAGGATACAAAGTCAATGTTCAGAAATCAGTTGCTTTCTTATACACTAACAATGAAAATAGAGAAAGGGAAATTAGAGGATTTATTCCATTTACTATAGCACCAAGAACCATAAGATACCTGGCAATAAACCTAACCAAAGAGGTAAATGATTTGTACTCAAGGAACTATAGAACACTCATGAAGGCCATTGAAGAGGACACAAAAAGATGGAAAAGCATTCCATGCTCATGGATCAGAAGAATAAACATTATTAAAATGTGTATGCTGCCCAGAGCAATCTATACTTTCCATACCATCCCAATCAAACTACCATCAGCATTTTTCAAAGTGCTGGAACAAATAATCCTAAAATTTGTATGGAACCAGAAAAGGCCCTAAATTACCAAGGAAATGTTGAAAAAGAAAAAGCTGGGGGCATCACGTTGCCTGATTTCAAGCTTTACTACAAAGCTGTGATCACCAAGACAGCATGGTACTGACACAAAAACAGACACACAGACCAAGGAACAGAGTAGAGAGCCCAGATATGGACCCTCAACTCTATGGTCAAATACTCTTTGACAAAGCAGGAAAGAATGTCCAATGAAAAAAAAAGACAATCTCTTCAATAAACGGTGCTGGGAAAATTGGACAGCTACGTATCGAAGAATGAAACTTGATCATTCTCTCATATTGTACACAAAGATAAACTCAAAATGGATGAAAGACCTCAGTGTGAGACAGGAATCCATCAAAATCCTAGAGGAGAACAGAGGCAGTAACCTCTTTGACATCAGCCACAGCAACTTCTTTCAAGACACATTTCCAAAGGCAAAGGAAACAAAAAGCGAAAATGAACTTTTGGGACTTCATCAAGATCAAAAGCTTCTGCACAGCAAAGGAAACAGTCAACAAAACAAAGAGGCAACCTACGGAATGGGAGGAGATATTTGCAAATGACAGTACAGACAAAGGGCTGATATCCAGGATCTATAAAGAACTCCTCAAACTCAACACACACAAAACCAATAATCATGTCAAAAAATGGGCAGAAGACATGAACAGACACTTCTCCAATGAAGACATACAAATGGCTAACACACATAAAATAAAAACATAAAATGATACAAAAGTATAAAACTCACTGGCAAAGGTAAATATGGAGACAGAATAGTTTATCACAACATGGTGTCGTGTAAATCACATGCAGTTTTAGTGTAAAAGCTGAAAGAAAGAAGAATAACCACCAACTTTTGTTAATGGACACACAATATAAAAGGGTATATACACTGTCCTGTCAGTATCACAGAGTGTGGGAGGGGACGAAGGGGGCAGAGTGTTGGATGCGATCCAGCATTCCAGTGTACCACAGGCTATTGTAACTATGGGACATTTTGTGTAAGCCTGAGGGTAACATGGAGAAAATCCCTGTGGAACATACGCAAAAGAAAAAGTGAAGGGAATCAAAGTATATCACTACGGTAATCTAAAAGTCACAAAGACAGCAAGAGAGGAAAGAGACAGGTGCTCTATAAGACAATACAAAGCCCTTACCTATCGATAATTACTTTAAACTAAATGGATTATACTCCCCAAAAGACAGAGCGGCTGGACGGATTTCTAAAAATAAGATCCAACCATGAACATGGCGGAGCTGCAGGTCCTGGCCCTCTCCACGCATTGTCTGGAGTTTCTGTCTTTCCTGCCGTCCCCACCGGAGCTGATGGACTCTGAGCCCATGGTGGTCTACAGGACAGATTATCTGCAGCAAGTGTCAGAGCTCATCAGCCACACAGAGCCAAGCATCCTGAAGTATCACCTGGTGCAGAAGACGACCTGGAGTGTGAACCATGGCTTTGAGTCTACACAGAGAAGCTGCTGGAGACCCTCCCTGACACCAAGAAGTCCTGGGAGCCAAGGCAGCAGACCTGTGTCTCCAACACGGATGTCGCACTTGTCTTCACCCTGGGCTCCCTCTCTGCGACAGCCACATTTGACTGGCAAAGCAAGGAAGTTGCTGAGGGGATGATCGGTGAGATCACCTTGAGGAGGCCCTGGGGCAGCTGGCTTGGAAGGATGAGAAGACCCATCAGGCAGCCAAGGAGAAAGCAGATGCCATCTACGAGAGCCCTGGCTCCCTGGACTTCATCCTGGAGCCCAAGGAGCTGCAGGATGTTTACGATGGGCAGGAAGTCTCTGAGACTCCCTCTTCCAGAATGTCTTTGATTTGCACAACGTCTCTGCTAAGGTGGTGGCTGACCGGCCCACAAGCCTCCCATCCGGGACCAGTGGAGCATGACCCCCGACAGTGAATGCCTGCTACCGTCCAGCCAAGAATGAAACCACCTTCCCTGCCAGCATCCTGCAGGCCGCCTTCTACACCCATAACCACCCCAAGGCCCTGAACTTTGGTGGCATCGGTTGGGCCATGAGTTGACTCCTTTGATGACCGGGGACTGAATATGACAAGGAAGGGAACCCGTGGCAGAATGAATCACCGGCAGCCTTCCAGAATCACGTGACCTGCATGGAGGGAGGAGCAGTAAGCACAGCCAGTACCAGGTCCGCTGGGGAGGCTCACCCATCACCAGCTCTTCTCTTTGGGATTTGCCCAGGTGCGGTGCTCGGTCTGCACCCCTGAGTGCTCTCATGAGGAGCTGGTGACCGACCCCTCGTGCTAGGCACTCTCCAAATCCCATCACTTCCTGCAGCGTTCCAGCTCGCCTTCGGCTCCCCCATGAGCCCCGGAGAGCCGTGTGAGGTATGGGCGACCTGGGGCTGGGGAGAAATGGCGGGCTGTCGCCAGGACCTGGGGCAGCTTGCCCAGCAAGGTCAGTTGTTCCAGGTTTAGAGAAGGCAGATGCCAGCTGGGTGGGTCCAACCTCCACACCCCAGGTGATGCACGTCCCGGTCCTCCCTCAAACACCACATTGTGCTCGCTTTGGGTGTACCCCTACCTGCAGCAGAGCCCCCACCATTCACTGTCACATCCTTCCAGGTCACCCTGCCTGCAGGAGGCTGGGGGTGGGTGGGTGGGCAGCTCCCGCAGGAAGGAGTCTGTCTCTTCTAGTCAAAGATCTCTTGACTTGGTGGCTTTGGGGGTTCCTGTGCCTGCCTCACTCTGATCACACAGAGCCTGGGTGGTTGCCCCCCTACTTCTCCCTGAGGCCCACGCAGTGGACTCAGCTCCTTTCAGCCCCACCCTCAGGAGCTGCCCCCCCCCAAAGCTCCTTGTGCTGCTGCTCCCGGTACTGCTGCCCACCTTCACTGACCAACCATGCTCCGCTCTTAGTGGAAGGCTGAGGGCCTTTACAAGCCTTCCCGCTGCCTCCTGGTTTCCCTCAGCTCAGAGGTGAACTGCGTATGGTGTGTATGTACAGAGGATGCTGGTTCTTTGTGTCTTGGGGCACAAACTTTTAGGGACTGACTGATCCTCCCTGGCCCCAGCAGAAAAGCAGACAGAGCAGGGAGAGGGAAGGAAATAGTTTATTTTTGTAGGGAAGAGGGTAGAGACAGAGTGGTCTTGGTTCTGTAGACCCCTTTGCCAATAAGGAGACACACATTAGTCAAAAATAAAAAAATAAAATAAGATCCAACTAACTTGCATTCCCACCAACAGTGTAAGAGGGTTTCCCTTTCTCCACATCCTCTCCAACACACGTTGTTTCCTGTATTGTTAATTTTTCCATGCTAACTGGTGTAAGGTGGTATCTCAATGTGGTTTTGAAAACAGTGTGGAGGGTGCCTGGGTGGCTCAGTGGGTTAAAGCCGCTGTCTTCAGCTCGGGTCATGATCCCGGGGTCGTGGGATCGAGCCCCATATCGGGCTCTCTGCTCTGCGGACAGCCTGCTTCCTCCTCTCTCTCTCTGCCTCTCTGCCTACTTGTGATCTCTGGCTGTCAAATAAATAAATAAAATCTTTAAAAAAAAAAGATGTAGTGAAAAGAAGGGCCATCTGTACCCCAATGTTCATAGCAGCAACGGCGACAATTGTCAAAGAGGGAAAGAGCCCTTCAACAGACAAATGGATAAAGAAGATGTGGTCCATATACACTATGGAGTATGATGCCTCCATCAGAAAGGATGAATCCCCAACTTTTGCATCAACATGGACTGGACTGGAGGAGATGATGCTGAGTGAAATAAGTCAAGCAGAGAGAGTCAGTTATCATATGGTTTCACTTACTCATGGAGCATAACAAATAACATGGAAGACATTCGGAGAAGGAGAGGAGAAATGAGTTGGAGTAAACTGGAAGGGGAGATGAACCATGAGAGACTGTGGACTCTAAGAAACAAACTGAGGGTTTTGGAGAGGCGGGGGGTGGGGGCGCCTGGGTGAGCCTGGTGGTGGGTATTGTGGAGGGCACAGATTGCATGGAGCACTGGGTGTGGCACAAACAATGAATCTTGGAACACTGAAAAAATAAAATAAAATAAATCTAACTATATGCTGTGTTCAAGAAACTCACTATAGATTTAAAGACACATGTAGGCTGCAAGTGAAGGGATGGAAAAAGATATTCCATGCAAGTGGGAACAGAGAGAACAGGTGGCTGTAGTTTTATCAGATAATAAGTTCAGCAACTGTCATAGTAGACAAGGAAGTTGATTACATGGTAACAGGGCCAATCTACCAGGAAGATATCACAATTATAAACGTATATGCACCCAACATTTTTTTGCTTAAACATATAAAGCAAACATTGACAGATCCGAATGGAGAAACACACAGCAACAGCGTATCTGTGACTTCAGTGTCCCGCTTTCAGTTACGGGTAGAACCCCCAGCAGAGCATCCGCGCGGAAACAGCAAACCTGAACAACACGACAGACCAAGTGCAGCCAACACAGAACACTTTGCCCAGTGGCAACCGACACACTGCCCCATTGGACACACTGGCCCCATTGGAGAATGTTCTCCAGGACGGAGCCCACAGTATATCACAGAACGAGTATTAAGCATTTAGGAGGACTGAAATCCTACCAAGTACCTTTTCTGACAACAATGGAATAAAAAAACTAGGAATCAGCAACAAAACGAAAGCTGAAAATTCACAAATATGAGGAAATTAAACAACACACTCTTGAACAGGAAAGTCAAACTGAAGGTAAGAGAATTTTTAAAAATATGAGACAAATGAAAATGAAAACCCTGGGGATGGGCTAGATGGGTGACGGGGATTAAGGAGGGCACTTGGGATGAGCCCTGGGTGTTGTGTGTAAGTAATGAATCACTGAATTCTACTCCTGAAAACAATACTGCACTGTATGTTAACTCACTAGAATTTAAATAAAAATCAAAGAAAGAAAATGAAAACACAACATATCAAAATTTACGGGATGCAGCAGGAATCCCTGGATGGGTCAGTCGGTTAAGTATCTGCCTTCAGCTCAGGTCATGATCCCAGGGTCCTGGGATTGAGTCTCACATTGTGCTACTTGCTCAGTGGGGAGCCTGCTTCTCCCTCTCTCTCTGCCCCTGCTCCACCTGCTTGTGCACTCTCTCTCTCTCTCTCAAATAAATAATCTTAAAAAATTTATGGGTAGCAGCAAAAGCAGTACTAAGAGGAAAGTTTATAGTGATAAGGATCTACATTAAAAAAGAGAAAGAAGTCAGTAAATAACTTTACACCTCAAGGAAGTTTAAAAATTACAACAATCTAAATTCAAATTTAGCAGGGGGTAGAAATAAAGATGAGAGGAAATATAAACAAAACAGTAGAGAAGAAAAGAAAAACCAACAATAATGAGAGTAGGTTTTTTGAAAAGGTGAGTAAGTAAAACCAGAAGTTAAGGAGGACTTTACAACTGATGTCACAAGAAAATAGAAGGACCAACTGTTGTCCAAAAAAACTGGATAACCTAGAATAAATTAATCATTTCCTAGGGACCTACAAACTACCAAGACTGTCTCCTGAAGAAAGTCTGAACATATCTGTAACTAGCAAGAGGATTCAACCAGTAATCAAAGATAAAAGTGAAAATCCCAGAACAAGACGGCACAACTGCTGAATTCTTCCAATCATTTAAAAAATGAACACCAGCCCTTCTCAAGCTCTTCCAGAAAACTGAAGTGGAGGGAACACATCCAAACCCATTCTATGAGGCGAGATTTACCCTGATACCAAAGCCAAGATATGGAGTGACCCATGTCCACTGATGGGCAAATGGATAAACAAAGAGGCAACCCATGGAATGGGAGAAGATATTCACAAATGGAACACTGAAGAAATAAACAAACAAACAAATAGATGTGGTACATATATACAATGGAATATTATTTGGTCACAAAAAAGCAATTTTGCAGGGCGCCTGGGTGGCTCAGTCATTAAGTGTCTGCCTTCGGCTCAGGTCATCATCCCAGGGTCCTGGGATCGAGTCCCACATCAGGCTCCCTGCTCAGCAGAAAGCCTGCTTCTCCCTCTCCCACTCCCCCTGCTTGTGTTCCCTCTCTCTGTGTCAAATAAATAAAATATTTTTGAAAAAGAAATTTCTCCATAAGCAACAACATGGATGAATCTTGAGAGTATTGTACTGAGAGAAATAAGTCAAAGACAAAAAAAAATTATATGAACTCATTTATATGTAGAATTTTAAAACAAAAATGGCTTATACAGAGAACAGATTTAACATACTGGTAGTTGGTAGGTGGGGAGGGGATCAAAAAGGTACAAACTTCTAGTTATAATTACATAATGTGACAGAGGTGTTGGCTAATGCTGCCTTGGCCATCACATTACAATATGTAAATGTATCCAATTAACGTGTTGCACACCTTAGACTTGTATAATGTTATATGTCAATTATATCTCAAATAAAGATGTAAAGAAGATCATTGTGTATTTCATGTAAAAAATTGGTATTCAGAGGACGAGGGGCAAGACGGCAGAGAACTAGGAGACCCTGTTTCAACCGGTCCCTAAGTGAGTGAAATCTCTACCAGAACACTCTGAACACCCATGAAATCAGCCTGAGGTATAAGATTATACACTTCTCGACCTCTGTGGGGGCAGAAGACACCAGTGGAGAGGTAAAGCAGAGTAGGAACACTCGGACTGGTATCAGAGGACAAGCAGAAGGGGGAGGGAGCCACCAGAAGCGACATGTTGGAAAGTAATACCCCAACACAAAAGTGCCCTGTGCTTGGGGACCAGCATTAACTTGGAGTCTGGTTGATGGCACCCCAAAACAGCAAAAGATCTTAAGGGGAAACTGGTAGAATCGGGCACTCGAGGGCATGGGCCTAAGCCCAGGACCCAGGACGGCCAAGGCCAGCGACCACCCGCACCTGAGAGAGTGCAGCAGAGCCTCCAGGTCCCTGAGCTCACGTTTTGGCTGCTTGCACCCCTGCTCAGCTGGGCGCACTCCCGCCTGCACCTGGGAGAGTCTGGTGTGGGTGCTGGCTGGCACTCTCTAGGACTGCAGCCTCCTGCCACCAGCTAAGGGTCTGGACGCTCCCAGCCCACACCTGGGAGAACCCAGCGCAACCTCTGGTGGGGATCCCTCCACAGCAGCCTTCTGTGAACTCTGCGACAGCAGGGTCTGAGCGCACCCTGCATGGGCCTGGTCCCCTGACACCAGTCCCAGCAAAGGCAGCCACCGGAAGCGGGCTCCCCTGACCAGTATCACTTTTAGTGGCATGGGGGTGCAGAGACAAGCGAGCACCTGGGGTGACACCTGAGACAGTGGCTGGGGGAGCACACTGCCTGTAGGAGGTTGTGGTGTGCAGCAGAGTTTGCAGAGGGGGAGTCTGTGTGTTCTGGACCACCCAGAGGGGAGCAGGCTGAGGCTTCTCTCTGAGGCGGAGGTCTGGGTGCAGACAGTTTGCTCTGACCCTCCAAAAAGCTGCAAAAAGCCGCCAAAGAACAAAACCTCCAGAGAACAAAAGCCTGAAAAACTGGTTTCCACAGAGCCCAGCCCCTTGATAACCTGCAGGGTTATCTCAGGGTTGACTCAGGCCAAGATTGACAGGAAAACAATGTAGCAGGCCCCACCCCCAGAAGACAAACCAAAAGAACGAGAGGACAACCACCACAGGGTCCCCTTGAAACTGTAAAACCCCAACATCAGGAGAAAACAATATATTAAGTTCCTGGTCTTGCCCTAAAACTTGTATATTTCATAGATACAACTTTTTAAAAAAAAATTTGTTCTCGTGATTCTTGTTCTTTTAATTTTTTTAAACCTGCTTACCATTACAACTAGAGGTTTAATACAACATATTCCATAATAACCTTTAAAAAAAAAGATATCATTGGGGCACCTGGGTGGCTCAGTGGGTTAAAGCCTATGCCTTCGGCTCGGGTCACGATCCCGGAGTCCTGGGATCGAGCCCCACATCAGGCTCTGTGCTCCGAGGGGAGCTTGCTTCCTCCTCTCTCTCTCTGCCTGCCTCTCTGCCTACTTGTGATCTCTGTCTGTCAAATAAATAAATGAAATCTTTTTTATTTATTTGACAGAGACACAGACAGAGAGGGAACACAAGCAAGGGAAGTGGGAGAGGGAGAAGCAGGCTTCCTGCCGAGTAGGGAGTCCGATGTGGGACTCAATCCCAGGACCTTGGGATCACAACCTGGGCCAAAGGCAGACGCTTAACAACTGAGCCACCTAGGGACCCCCATGATAACCTTTTAACGTTAACTTTTTTGGTACATATACCTGTGTTTTTCTTTTTCTTTTCTTTTTTAAATATACATATATATATAAGCTGCAAGGTAATCCTTTTTCTGTAATCAATTCTACCCCTTTATATAAACCAGTTTTAATTTCCCTTTATCTTAGGAAAGTTGAGTCCTTTAACAAAGGTATCAAGATACACCCAGGAAGAACCAAAATAACCTTCCTCACCCACATCGAGGATTTATAACCACCCTCCCATCTTTTTCTTCTTTTTTAAAGATTTAATTTATTTATTTGACAGAGAAGAAGAGATCACAAGTAGGCAGAGAAGCAGGCAGAGAGAGAGGGAAGCAGGCTCCCTGCTGAGCACAGAGCCCGATGCGGGACTTGATCCCAGGACCCTGGCATCATGACCTGAGCCGAAGGCAGAGGCTTTAACCTACTGAGCCACCCAGGCACCCCCATTTTGTTCATATATCTTAAAAAATCTTACTTTGGGGGCTCATTCTGGCTGGGTTTTTTCTTTTCCCTCTCTCTCTCTCTCTCTCTCTCACACACACACACACTTTTCCTTTTTTCTTTCTTTTTGGTGGTGACTTCCAATTGCTCCCAAACCTTTCAGGGTGCACCTTGCCTGGATAGTGGTTGATATATCCAGCTATCCATTCCCTCAACCACCTCTTACCAACATGACTAGGAGGAAGAACACTCAACAGAGGAAAAATTCAGAGACTGTGCCCTCTCCATCAGAACTATTGGATATGGACATAAACATTATGTCGGAAAGGGAATTCAGGCTGACAATTATTCAGGCAATGGCTAGGGTGAAGAAAACCATTAGTGACAGCATGGAATCAATTAGGGCGGAAGTGAGAGCCAATCTGGCAGATGTTAAAAATGCCATTAATGAGATACAATCAAATCTAAATATTCTAACAGCTAGGGTAACTGAGGCAGAAGACAGAATTAGTGATCTAGAGGACAAAATGATAGAGAAAAAGGATCAGGAGCTTAGAAGCCATGAAAACAGAATTAGGAAAATGAATTACACCATGAAACGTTCCAATGTCAGAATTATTGGGATCCCTGACGGGGTGGAGAGAGAGAGAAGACTAAAAGATATAGTTGAACAAATTGTGGATGAAAATTTTCCTAATCTGGGGAATGGAACAAGTGTTCATGCCCTAGAGTCCTAGAGGCAGAAAAGAACACCCACCAAGATCAACAAATCTAGAAAGTCCTCAAGACACTTAATTGTGAAACTCACAAATCATAATTTTAGACAAGAGCTTCTGAGGGCAGCTAGGGGGAAATTTCCTTACATACAGAGGAAGGTCCATCAGAATAACGTCAGACCTGTCCTCAGAGACCTGGCAAACCATAAAGGGCTGGCAAGACATATTCAGGTACTAAATGAGAAGAACATGCAGCCAAGAATACTTTATCCAGCAAGGATGACATTTTAAATGGATAGAGAGATAAAGAGCTTCCAAGACCGGTAAGGTTTAAAAGAGTATGTGACCACCAAGCCAGCACTGCAAGAAATATTAAGGGGGGCGGCCTATAAAAGAAGAAAGAACCCAAGAGTGACATAGGACAGAAATTCACAAAGACAATCTATAGAAACAAGGACTTCACAGGCAACATGATGACAATAAAAACTTATCTTTCAATAATCAATCTCAATGCGAATGGCCTAAATGTGCCCATAAAACTGCACAGGGTTGCAGATTGGATAAAATGACAGGACCTAAACAAACAAACAAACAAACACGACAGGGCCTGTCCATATGCTATCTACAAGAGACCCATTTAGAATGTAAAGATACATCCAGACTGAAAGTCAAAGGAAGGAGAAGCATCTTTCATGCCAATGGGCCTCAAAAGAAAGCTGGGGTAGCAATTTTCATATCAGATAAATTAGATTTTAAACTAAAGACTGTTATCAGAGATACAGAAGGACACTACATCATTCTTAAAGGATCCATCCACCCAGAAGATCTAACAACTGTAAATATTTATGCCCCCAATATGGGAGCAGCCAACTACATAAGCCAACTGTTAAGCAAAATAGTCATATTGATATGAATACATTAATAGTAGGAGATCTTAACACACCACTCTCAGTAAAAGATAATCCAACAGAAAATCAATAAAGAAACAAGAGTTTTGAATGACACATTGGACCAGATGGACCTCATAGATACATACAGAACATTCCACCCTAAAACAACAGAATACTCATTCTTCCTGAGTGCACATAGACATTTCTCCAGAACAGACAACATACTGGGTCACAAATCAGGGCTCAACCAATATCAAAAGATTGAGATTATTCCCCACATATTCTGAGACAACAGTGTTATGAAACTGGAACTCAACCACAAGAAAAAGTTTGGAGGGAATTCAAACGCTGGAAGCTAAAGACCACCCTGCTTAAGAATGTTTAATCGAGGGGTGCCTGGGTGGCTCGGTGGGTTAAAACCTCTGCCTTTGGCTCAGGTCAGCTCAGGTCATGATCCCAGGGTCCTGGGATCCAGCCTCACATCAGGCTCTCTGCTCCTCAGAGAGCCTGCTTCCTCCTCTCTCTCTGCCTGCCTCTCTGCCTACTTGTGATCTGTATCTGTCAAATAAATAAAAAAATTAAAAAAAGAATGTTTAACCAACCAGGAAATCAAAGAAGAACTTAAACCATTCATGGAAACCAAAGAGAATGAAGACATATTGGTCCAAAACCTACAGGATATGGCAAAGGCGGTCCTAAGGGGGAAATACCATAGCCATCCAAGCCTCACTAAAAAAAAAAAGTAAAAAATCCAGGGGCTCCTGGATGGCTCAGTGGGTTAAAGCCTCTGCCTTTGGCTTGGGTCATGATCCTAGGGTCCTGGGATCGAGCCCCGCATGGGGCTTTCTGCTCGGCGGGGAGCCTGCTTCCTCCTCTCTCTCTGCCTGCTTCTCTGCCTACTTGTGATCTCTGTCAAATAAATAAAATCTTTAAAAAATACTGAAAAATCCAGAATACACCAGCTCTCTTTACATCTTAAAGAACAGAAAATCAACAACAAATTAAGCCAAGCCCACACACGAGAAGGGAAATAATCAAGATTAGAGCAGAGATCAATGAGATAGAAACTAGAGATACAGTAGGACACAGCAATGAAACTAGAAGCTGGTTCTTTGAAAGAATCAATAAGATCAATAAACCACTGGCCAAACTAATCCAAAAGAAAAGAGAGGACCCAAATTAATAAAATTATGAATGAAAGGAGAGAGATCAAGACTAACACCAAGGAAATGTAAACAATCATCAGAAATTATTATCAATAGTTATATGCCAATAAGTTAAGTGACCTAGAAGAAATGGATACATTCCTGGAAATCTAAAAACTGCCAAGATTGAATCAGGAAGAAATTAACAACCTGAATAAACCAATATCTAGTAAGGAGATTGAAGCAGTGATCGAAAACTTCCCAAAAAACAATTTGAGAGGCGAAGTGGAGGGTTTGGGGGGGTGGGAAGGAAAAAATGAAACAAGATGGGATCGGGAGGGAGAAAAACCACAAGAGACTCTTAATCTCCATAAACAAACTGAAGGTTGTTGGGGGTATGGGGGTATGGAGAGGGTGGTTGGGTTATGGACATTGGGGAGGGTATGTGCTATGGTGAGTGCTGTGAAGTGTATAAGCCTGGTGATTCACAGACCTGTGCCCCGGGGGCTAATAATACATTATATGTTAATTTTAAAATTTATTAAAAAAAGGAAACAGAACATATATAATTAAATAATTATAATTACACAATTAAATGAAAATAAACTTTTTTTAAAAAAAACCTCCCCCAAAACAAGAGCCCAGGACCTGACAGATTCCTGGGGAATTCTACCAAACATTCAAAGAAGAAATAATACCTACTCTCCTGAAGCTGTTTCAATAAATAGAAACAGAAGGAAAACTTCTAGTCTTGTTCTATGAAGCCAGCATTACCCTGATCCCTAAACCAGGCAAAGACCCCATCAAAAAGGAGAGTTTCAGATCAATATTCCTGATGAATACGGATGCCAAGATTCTCAACAAGATGCTAGCTAATAGAATCCAACAATACATTAAGAAGATTATCCACCATAACCAAGTGGGAGTTTTCCCTGTGTTGCAAGGGTGGTTCAACATTCGCAAATCAATCAATGTGATGGACAAATCAATAAGAGAAGAGAGAAGAACCACATGGTCCTCTCAATTGATGCAGAAAAAGCATTTGACAAAATCCAGCATCCATTCCTGATGAAAATGCTTCAAAGTATATGGAGAGGGAACATTCTTCAACTTCATAAAATCTACCTATGAAAAACCAACAGGGAATATCATTCTCGGTAGGGAAAAACTGAGAGCATTCCCTTGAGATCAGGAACATGACAAGGATGTCCACTCTCACCACTCAACATAGTACTGGAAGTCCTAGCAACAACAATAAGACAACAAAAGGAAATAAAAGGTATTCAAATTGGCAATGAAGAAGTCAAACTCTCCCTCTTCACAGTTTACATGATACTTTATATGGAAACCCAAAAGACTCCACCCTCAAACTACTAGAACTCATACAGCAATTCAGTAATGTGGCAGGATACAATGTCAATGTACAGAAATCAGTTGCTTTCTTATACACTAATAATGAAAATACAGAAAGGGAGATTAGAGAATTGATTCCATTTACTATAGCACCAAGAACCATAAGATACCTGGGAATAAACCTAACCAAAGAGGTAAAGGATCTGTACTCGAGGAACTACAGAACACTCATGAGAGAAATTGAAGAAGACACAAAAAGATGGAAAGGCATTTCATGCTCATGGATTGGAAGAATAAACATTGTTAAAATGTCTATACCACCTAGAGCAATTTATAGTTTCAGTGCCATTCTGATCAAAATTCCACCGGCATTGTTCAAAGAGCTGGAGCAAACAATCCTAAAATTTGTATGGAATCAGAAGAGACCCCAAATTGCTAAGGAAATGTTGAAAAAGAAAAACAAAACTGGGGGCACTGTGTTGCCTGATTTCAAGCTTTACTACAAAGCTGTGATCACCAAGACAGCATGGTACTGGCATAAAAACAGACACACAGACCAGTAGAACAGAGTAGAGAGCCCAGATATGGACTTGCAACTCTATGGTCAAATAATATTCAACAAAGCAGGAAAAAATATACAGTTGGAAAAAGACAGACTCTTCAATAAATGGCACTGGGAAAATTGGGCAGCTATGTGTAGAAGAATGAAACTCAACTATTCTCTACACTATACACAAAAATAAACCTGAAATGGATAAGATCTCAATGTGAGGCAGGAATCTATCAAAATCCTAGAGGAGAACATAGGCTGTAACCTCTTCAACATCAACCACAGAAACTTCTTTCAAGACACATTTCCAAAGGCAAAGGAAACAAAAGCGAAAATGAACTTTTTGGACTTCATCAAGATCAAAAGCTTCTGGGACGCCTGGGTGGCTCAGTTGGTTAAGCGGCTGCCTTCGGCTCAGGTCATGATCCCAGCGTCCTGGGATCGAGTCCCACATTGGGCTCCTTGCTCGGCAGGGAACCTGCTTCTCCCTCTGCCTCTGCCTACCACTCTGTCTGCCTGTGCTCGCTCATTCTCTCTCTCTAACGAATAAATAAATAAAATATTTAAAAAAAAAAGATCAAAAGCTTCTGCACAGCAAAGGAAACAGTCAACAAAACAAAGAGGCAATGCACGGAATGGGAGAAGATATTCACAAGTGACAGTACAGGCAAAGGGCTGATATTCAAGGTCTGTAAAGAACTTCTCAAACTCAACACACACAAAACAGATAATGACGTCAAAAATGGGCAGAAATGGGACGCCTGGGTGGCTCAGTGGGTTTGGCCTCTGCCTATGCCCTGGGTTATGGTCTCAGGGTCCTGAGATCAAGCCCCGCATGGGCCTCCCTGCTCAGCGGGAAGCCTGCTTCTCTCTCTCACACTCCCCTTGTTTGTGTCCCCTTTCTCGCTTTCTCTGTCAAATAAATAAATAAAATCTTTTTAAAAAATGGGCAGAAGACATGAACAGACACTTCCCCAATGAAGACATACAGATGGCTAACGGACACATGAAAAAATGTTCATCATCACTGGCTATCAGGGAGATTCAAATCAAAACCACATTGAGATATTACCTTACACCAGTCAAAATGGCCAAAATTAACAAGACAGGAAACAACATGTGTTGGGAGGATGTGGAGAAAGGGGAACCCTCTTACACTGTTGGTGGGAATGCACGTTGGTGCAGCCACTCTGGAAAACAGTGTGGAGATTCCTTGAGAAATTACAAATAGAGCTTCCCTATGACCCTGCAATTGCACTACTGGGTATTTACCCCAAAGATACAGATGTGGTGAAAAGAAGGGCCTTCTGTACCCCAATGTTCATAGCAGTAATGGTCATAGTTGCCAGGCTGTGGAAAGAGCCAAGATGCCCTTCAACAGATGAATGGATAAGGAAGATGTGGTCCATATACACTACAGAGCATTATGCCTCCATCAGAAAGGATGAATCCCCAACTTTTGTATCAACATGGACGGGACTGGAGGAGATTATGCTGAGTGAAATAAGTCAAGCAGAGACAGTTAATAATCATATGGTTTCACTTACTTGTGGAGCATAAGGAATAACGTGGAGGACATTGGGTGAGGGAGAGGAGAAGTGAGTTGGGGAAAATCAGAGGGGGAGACGAACCATGAGAGACTGTGGACTCTGAGAAACAAACCGAGGGTTTTGGAGGGGAGGGAGTGGTGGGTATTGTGGAGGGCACGTATTTCATGGAGCAGTGGGTGTGGTGCATAAACAATGAATCTTGAAACACTGAAAAAATAAAATAAATTTTATATATTGGTACTTGATGGATGATTACTGAACAGTATAATCCTGGCTGTAGTTGAAGATGACTTCTATAAATTTAGGTTCTTAACAGTCATTTTCAACATTCAAAAGCAGAAATTAGGAGCTGGAGAATCCCCAAGGATCAGCAGTAAGGGACAAGTAGTAGGAAAACATGAAGCCAGAACACGAGAAGTACGCGTCAACCGCAGAGAAGAGCCTATTAGAGTGAGGACATGAAAAGCGAGAATGGAATTCCGCACGTAGAAGACAACACATGTGGTCACCAGCGTCAGGATGCTGGGGGCGGCTCTGGTCTCTGGGGGAACGTGCGGTAACCACTGGGGGCCTGAATACACCGCACTGTCTGGGGGGTGCTGGTGCAGGAACAGCACCGGGGAGCCACTGGGTCAGACCACGAGGCCAATAAACATGGCCTCAGAGATGGACCAAGAAGACAAGACCTGTATTAGGACCTACAGATGAGCAAACCCATTTGCCTTGGGTGTGGCTGTATGCGTCCTGTAGACCAGTAGCTTTCGCAGGAACATGGACACTAATGAAGACCCTGGAGATCCAGCAGATGATCAGGAAGGACCAATGACCTTGGGGGCTCCTCCTCTGAGCATCCTCCCCGCTGTCCTGGGGAGGAGAAGGGCCCACTGAAAGGTGCTCAGGACACCGGCAGAGCACAAGGCTGCAAGCCACTCGGTGGCTGTAAGGGACCAGTGTACACCCAAGAGGGGACGGGGTTGCCCAAAGACCAGAGCCGCCATTGTGAGTGGAATCTCAGCGGAGAGAAGAACCTAGAGACTGGCGACAGCCGTGTGGGC
>ML092964.1:38745-192233 GCA_003697995.1 Taxidea taxus jeffersonii | reverse complement strand
CTAGTATCCAAAATCTACAAAGAGCTTAGCAAACTCAACACCCAAAGAACAAATAATCCAATCAAGAAATGGGCAGAGGACATGAACAGACATTTCTGCAAAGAAGACATCCAGATGGCCAACAGACACATGAAAAAGTGCTCCACATCACTGGGCATCAGGGAAATACAAATCAAAACCACAATGAGATACCACCTCACACCAGTCAGAATGGCTAAAATGAACAAGTCAGGAAATGACAGATGCTGGCGAGGATGCGGAGAAAGGGGAACCCTCCTACACTGTTGGTGGGAATGCAAGCTGGTGCAACCACTCTGGAAAACAGCATGGAGGTTCCTCAAAAAATTGAAAATAGAGCTACCTTATGACCCAGCAATTGCACTACTGGGTATCTATCCTAAAGATACAAACGTAGTGATCCAAAGGGGCACGTGTACCCGAATGTTTATAGCAGCAATGTCCACAATAGCCAAGTTATGGAAAGAACCTAGATGTCCATCAACAGATGAATGGATAAAGAAGAGGTGGTATATATATACGATGGAATACTATGCAGCCATCAAAAGAAATGAAATCTTACCATTTGCGACGACATGGATGGAACTAGAGCGTATTATGCTTAGCGAAATAAGTCAACTGGAGAAAGACAACTACCACATGATCTCCCTGATATGAGGAAGTGGAGATGCAACGGGGGTGGGAGTTAAGGTGGTAGGAAAAGTAAAAATGAAAGAAGATGGGATCGGGAGGGAGAAAAACCAAAAGAGACTCTTAATGTCATAAAACAAACTGAGGGGGTTGGGGGGAAGAGGGGTTGGGTGAGGGTGGTGGGGTTACATCATATGTTTAAATAAAGCTTAAATAAAGTAAAAAAAAAAAAGTAGAATAGATCAATGAAACTAAGAGCTGGTTTTCTGAAAGAATTAACAAAATTGATAAACTCCTAGCCAGACTTATCAAAAAGAAGAGGAAGGACCCAAATAAATAAAAAATCACAAATGAAAAATCAGAAATCACAACAAGCATGGCAGATATACAATCAATTATAAGAGAATATTATGAAAAATTATGTGCCAATAAATTAGGCAATCTGGAAAAAATGGGTACATTTCTAGAAACATATAAATTACCAAAATGGAAACAAGATGAAATAGAAACTTTGATCAGATTGATAACCAGAAGAGAAATTGAATCAGTAATCAAAAATCTCCCAACAAACAAGAGTCCAGGGGTGGATGGCTTCCCATGGAAATTCTATTCAACGTTTAAAGAAGAATTAATACATATTCTTCTGAAGCTGTTCCAAAAAATAGAAATGGAAGGAAAACTTCCAAACCCCTTCCATGAGGCATTACCTTGATCTCTAAACCAGACAAATATCCCACTAACAAAGGAGAATTAAAGACCAATATCCTTGATGAACATGGATGCAAATATTTCTGTGGTGTTGGTTGTAATCTTTCCTCTCTCATTCATGATTTTATTTACTTGGGTCCTTTCTATTTTCTTTTTGATAAGTTTGGTTAGGGCTTTATCAAGTTTGTTAATTTTTTCAAAGAACCAGTTCCTGGTTTCATTGAGTTGTTCTGCTGTTTTCTTGTTTGATTTTGTTGTTGTTTCTGTATCATGTATTTCTATTTGACACAGAGAGAGAGTGAGAGAGGGAACATAGCAGGGAGAGTGCAGAGGGAGTATCACTTACTTCTGCTCTAATCTTATTTATCTTCTTCTGTTGGCTTTAGGCTTCATTTGTTTTTCTTTTTCTAGCTCCTTTCAATGTAAGGTTAGGTTGTGTAACTGGGAGGTATTTTTTTGCTTTGTGAAATAGGCCTGTATTGCTATATACTTTCTTCTATGATCGCGTTTGTTGCATCCTAAAGTTTTAAGGCTTGTTTTCCTTTTTATTTGTTTCCATGTATTTTTAATTTCCTCTTTAATGTCCCAATTGACCCATTCATTCTTTAGTAGGATATTCTTCAGCTTCCAGGTATTTGTGTTCTTTCTAAATATTTTTCTTATGGTGACTTTAAGTTTCATAGTGTGGTGCCCAGAAAATATGTGTGGTGGCCAGAAAATATGTGTGGTATGATATTCATTTTTGTTTTTGTTTTTGTTTTTTTTATACTTGTTGGGGCCTGATTTCTGACCTAGTATGTGATCTATTATGCAGAATGTCCCATGTGCCCTCAAAAAGAATGTGTATTTTGCTGCTTTAGGATGAAATATTTCAAATATATATGTTCAATCCATTTGGTCCAGTTTGTCATCAAAGCCATTGTTTCCTTGTTGATTTTCTGCTTAGGTGATCTGTCCATTGCTGGAAGTGGTGTTTTAAAGTACCCTTCTCTTACTTTATTATTATTTATGAGTTCTTTCATATTTGTTACTTTTTTATATATCTGGGCGCTCCCCAGTTTGGGGCATAAATATTTACAATTATTAGATCTTCCTGCTGGATAGATCCCTTTTATGATCTAGTACTCTTCTTTTTCTTTTTCTTTTTTTTTTTTTCCCTAACTAGAGTTTATTGGTGCCTGACTGTCAAGTAGGGCACTGGCTATGTGGGCACTATGGTCATGTGTGGTGGGGCGCAGGCCACATTTGGGGACTATAGGGTCTTGGCTCCTACCAGGAAGAGGAATGCCCCCCAGTTCTGTGAGGCAGTAGTCAGAGTGGGGCCAGTCCTGTTGAGGCCAGGGTAGGCCAAGTTTCCTTTTTTGTCTTTTGTTACCATTTTTAATTTAAAATCTAGTTTGTCTGATATAAATGTTTTTACTCTTTCTTTTGACACCCATCTGCATAGTAAATATTCTCTATCCCCTCACTTTCAATCTGCAGGTGTCTTTAAGTCTACAATGAGTCTTTTTTAGTTAGCATATAGATGTGCTTTTTTTTTTTAATCTATTTTGACATCCTATGTCTTTTTATTGGAGCATCTAGTCCAGTTACATACAAAGTAATTAGTGATATATGAATGTAGTGTCATTTTATTACATGCTTTATCATTGTTTCTGGAGATTTTCCCTGTTCCTTTCTAGTTTTTAATCACTTTTTGTCTTTCTTTCCCACTCAAAGAGTCCCCTCTAATATTTCTTGCAGCGTTGGTTTAGTGGTCATGAACTTCTTTACGTTCTGTTTGTCTAGGAAACTCTATCTTTCCTTCTATTCTGAATGATAAGCTTGCTGGACAGAATATACTTGGCTAAAGATTTTTCCCATTCAGTATCCTGAATATATCATGCCACTTGCTTCTTGCTTGCCTTGTCTTAGTAGAAAGATCTGTTGCTAACCTTAGTCATCTTCCCTTTTAAGTTAGGGACATTTTTTTTCCTTGCTGCTTTTAAGATTTTTTTTCTTTATGCCTATATTTTGCAAATTTAACTATGATATGTCTTATTGTTGGCTGGCTTTTGTTGATTTTGATGAGAATTCTCTGACTCTTGGATATGGACATCCATTTCCTTCCACAGATTAGGGAAGATTTCAGCTATAATTTCTTCTCCTCCCTTTTTCCTCTCTTTCTCTTCTGGGACTTCTATGATATGAATGTTATTACAGTTTATAAAGTCACTGAGTTCTGTAACTCTACATTTGGGATCTAAGATTTTTCTTTTTCTCTTTTTTTGCAGCTTTATTATTTTCCATAAGTTTATCTTCTATATCACTCATTCCTTCCTCTGCTTCTTCCATCCTCATGGTCATTTCAACCAGTCAGTTTCAAAACTCAGTTATTGAATTTTTCATTTCAGCATGATTATTTTTTAATTATTTTATCTGCAGAAAGGGACTACCTGATGTCTTCTATGCTTTTCTGAAGTCCAGGGTATCTTTATGATGGTTTCTTTAAATTCTCGATCAGGAATATTACTTTTACCTGTTTTGATGAGATCCCTGGCCATGACATTTCTTCTTTCTTTTGGGATGAATTCCTCTGTCTTGGCATTTTGTCTAGGTCTCAGTCTTCAGTGTATTAGGAAAGCTTGTTATGTTTCCTGATCCTGAGAATAATAGCTTTATGAAGAAGGAGTCATACACAGTCCAGAGCTTGGTGATTCACAAAGTGTCTCTGGTGTATGCTGCATGCACTTTGCTGCTTTGTTTTGGCTGCTCTATTCCTCAGTCCTCTGCAGAGTTAGTTCTTACCTGCAGTGGGAAGTTTTGGACTTTGTCCAGAATGTGGGAAGTTTTAACTAGGTATACTATGGTCTGCTTGTTAAAAGAGACCTGATGCTATTTCCACTAAAGCTGGAGCTTTTCAGAACTCTACTGTCAATAGATATGGTGTCTGCAGGGGGTGGGGGGGTGCTGGTTTTCCAGCAGAGGGGCGTGCTGTACTGGTTGTCAGGCATACTTGCCCAAGAAAAGCAATACCAGACAAGAACAGGGTGGATAAGGAAGGGGGTGATGGCTGGTGTAAGCAGGTTAGGCCCCAGTATTGGCTCAGTGCTCTTTACTGAAGTTAATTTATGCTGAAGGAAGGGAATAGTAGCAGCCAGCTCCTTCATTCCCCCAAAAGGGGGTTCACCCTCCCAAATGAGCAAATTTCCCCTCATGTATCTCAAGCATCCTTCAGATTGATGCCTTCACACTGTCTGTGTTGGGTTGCTTGCCCATCTGGAGCAGTGCACAGTGCACTTTGGGCTCTATCTCAGCCAGGCTGACTGAATTTTAAAACTCCAAACTTCAGACACCTGGTGTGGTAGAGACCAGCTCTGATCTTTGTGGGAGAGTCCCACAGTCCTGGGACTAATGCAGGTTTGACCGTGAAGGCAGGTGCACCAAAGTGCCAGAGTGTGGGATTTGGAGTAAAGCACAAAAGGAGCCCTTGTCCAGGTTAGCAACTGTCAGCAAGTGTTTCTGTGCCTATGATGAGTGTGGGGGAAGGGGAACAGTGCTGCCAGTTCCTTTGTCCCTGGAGAGGCAGTGTCACCTCTCTCAGATGCACTCTAAGAGAGAGGAACCATTTCTCTCATTACCACCTAGAGCATCTTCTGCCTTCTGGGTATGCCTTCTGCCCCTGGACTATCTGCTTTTTTTTTTTTCTCTAGAGGACCAGTGTAGTGCCCTCAAGACTCTACACCAGCCACACCTGATGGGATCAGAAGGCAAGCTGAGAACAAAGTACAAGCTGACACCCTGCAACCCTCCCACCCCCACTCCCAGGTGGGATATGAGTTGACATTCCTCAGATACCCTTGGTTTCCCTAAAGTCAAGGGAAAGAAATACATATAGTTAACTTATAGAGATTATAGTCCTGCAAGACAGAAGCCTCCCTCAAATTTTCAAATGTCCTAGCAATTTACAAGGAAAAAGCATTCTTATCAGTAACCTAACTTCCAGAAAGAAATATAGATAAAATTTAAATGTCCTTACAACCTGCAGCCCACTGACAAATACTTGAGGCAGGCAAAGCATAGTTTCTCCAGGAAGCTCACAACTGTCTTAATTTTAATGCTTTTCTAGAAGGAAAAACAACCTTGGTTTGACAATAACAAGCCCTTTCCTGTGAGTGTTCTTTAGCATATGAAAATCCTTTTGATACTTCCATTATCTTTATTTTTCCCAACCCCAAAGTATATAATCTGTTGCTCCTCACAATCCTAGGGCAGCAGCTTTTTCTGTCTAGGTGTCCTGTCCCCATGCTTTAATAAAACCACCTTTTTGCACCAAAGATGCCTTAATAATTCTTTCTTGGCCCAGCTCTGGACCTCACCTACATTCCAAAACTACATCACCTGGGACTTTTAAAACTCTAGTCTTTGATCCTTGCTGGTTGTAAAAAATCTCTCAAATCATCCTTTCTCATTTTCTCAATCAGTGGTTTAGAGGAAGTGTTTTCCTTGTGTGAGTCCCTATGGGTTATTCTCTCCCTTTCCCTCTCTTTCTCTCCTTGATCCAGACTCATTCCCTTCTGCAGGACTAGCAATCTTTCTCCTCCAAACTACATTTCTGAAACTCCTACCTTCCATAAGGTGGCCTCTTCTGTTTCTCTAGTTGTGCAGTTTGTCTGTCAGTCCTTGGCCAAATTCTTGGGAATTAAGAATGATTTGATATTTATCTAGGTGTGTTTAAAGGATGAGGCAAGCTTAATGTCTTCCTACCACTCTGCCATCTTAACTACCCCCAATATTTGTTATTATTTTTATGAGTCATTGAAAGATGAGTAGTATTAGAATACTAATAGCATTTATACAACACAAAACTAAAGTCAAAATATGTATAGAAAATTACTAGAACATGGGGCTTAATCTGTCTGCAGTAAGGTAAATTTCCTTCTTCCACACACACACAAAATAATAATAATAATCCATGAGAAAAAGATTATACAAATTAAACTATGCTAGAAATTTTTATATTTGAATTCTAAATCCATCTTAATACTTATCTTTTTCTCTCTATTGCCAAAGAATATTATCCTTCAGCCATCTTCCTTTAATGTAATAAAAATTGTTCTTAATTTTAGGTCTTTTATCCTAAAACTATAGTCATTTAAATCAGTCTCCTTTAAAAGAGATCTTTGTAATAAAACATTTCACATATTCAAATGTGCAAGTGGTGCACTAAGGGAAATTTAAAATATTGTTGCAACAAATATTTTGTATTAAAATTTTCTGTATTTAGCTGTCAAAAAGGTGCTAATACACTCTTCCTATGGTGGATTTAATTTGATCAATCTGCTTATTGGTCAAACAATTCATACAAAAATACATTCCTTCAAATCCTTGTCCTATTTATTTTCTTTAGTAATTATCATAAATCAGTTTATAGAATAGAATATGGGGTCAAATAAAAAAGGAACTTGCCAGTTGATCTTTCACATACTTCTCCATCTTTATTATTTTACCATTCTTTTCCAGCAATGGGTAGATGGTGAACTACATGCACAAGAAGCTCTGGAGGAAAAGAGTGGAGAAACTGAACTAGAAACTGTAGAAAGGGTGTTCTGTACACTCCTGCAAACACTTCTCTAGATCATCAGGATGCTATTGCACTTTGACTCTTCTCATTTTTAAGCCTGATAAGCTGCCCTCAAATAAGAACACCTATTTAAACAAAGTAAAAGTGGTTTTCTTATTAATGGCTAAAGGCAACTGGTATACTTTATGACACTCAACTGTCCGAGCGGTGATTTTGAAATTCTTAGTCCTTCTATAAGTCTTTTGCATTATGCATTAGTACTTGTGCAGCAGAAGACAATTTAGAGATCTCTTGGAGCACAGAATTTCAAGTTCAACCATTCTGAAACGCTGCAAGAAGTCTAAAGAAGAGGGAGAAATGGCAAAAGAGAAAAGTGCAAATTTCAGACAGATATAACTTTTAAATATAAGCAGAATTCATACTTTATATTTTCAAGTTTCTAAAAACACTTTCTCAGTTTATTGTACAGCTATGTGAAGAAAGTAAATGCCTAGGTCATAATATTTACTTACTATTTATATGTGAAAACTGATCATTCATACTAGGAAAATAAATAACACTGATTCAAATACTTATATCTATTTCAAAGAGAAAATTTGTATTGAGAGCAAAATAATTCCACTCAGATCTTTAGATAGACCTATCTACAAACCTATTACATATGGTCTTTCTTTATAGTAAGTTGAAGCAATTTTGTACAGTGTTTTGCAAACTACTTAAACTTCGATCTCAACGAACTAAGTAAATTTAAAAATGCCATTAATGATATGATGTCTTAAGATTGAAAATTAATGTTGGAAAATTGCCCACATAAACTTATTTCATCTATTTATAGAGAAGAGAAGATTGTCTACTATCTTTAAAATATAATCTTTTGGGGCGCCTGGGTGGCTCAGTGGGTTAAGGCCTCTGCCTTCGGCTCAGGTCATGATCCCAGCCTGGGATAGTGCGCCGCATCGGACTCTCTGCTCAGCGGGAAGCCTGCTTCTCTTCCATTCTCTCTCTCTCTGCCTGCCTCTCTGCCTACTTGTGATCTCTGTCTGTTAAAATGAATAAAATAAAAAAAGTCTTTAAAAAATATAAAATCTTTTGATTCTAACATATTTAAGTTTTAGGTAGGGAGAGAGCATTAAAATGATAATATATAAGCTTGTATATAAGCTATATATATGTATGTATATACACACATATACATATATGTATGTATATATACATACATATATATACATATACACATATATACATATACATTGCTTATATATACAATATAATATTATATACAATATAAGCTATTATGTAATATGTAATATATAAGCATAGTATGATTATTGTTTCCTCATCAAACAACAATTACTATTTTATTGGGTTTTATACAACTCTTCGTAATTTACAGAGAGGATGGAGATCCTCAGGTTAGCTAATTAATGAAAACGGAGATGGTGAGTTAAACATGGGATTATGGATCTTTGAGGTAGAGATAGTCTCATAAAACCATTAGTTTCAGGATTACCTTACAGATCATTATAAAGAGATCATTTCTAGAATTACTTACAAAAGCATTTCTTCTCACAGCTAATGTTTACTTTTGGATCTGTCAATATTTTTCAAAGGAAAAAAATCCCATGGATTTATCATTTTGGTGGTATAAAGTCAGTAATTCAATTTTATTCAATTTAAGTATTCCATTGTGTTTAGCTTAGCCCTACTTAAATGAACCTCAAAAATTCACTGGAGCAAGAAGAAAATTAACAAAATAAATAAAAAGGAAATACAAAACAAATCAGTTACTAACTTTCTAAATTTTCACACATTACAGACAACCATTGTTCTGATAATCATTATAATGATATGCAAAAATCCTCAAATATTCATTTACACTGGAAATGAGAGGGATCCAAAATATTCTCATGTTACTTTAAAGCACTTAAGTAAGTAAGCATCTTGATTCTTTTTAAATTCTGAAATATTTTAAGTAAATATGAGAAAATCTGAATCTCTAGTGTCACTTTGCCAAGGTGGGGATCCTGTGATCTGAGCTGAAGTGATGGGGAGACTACCAACTGATGATCAGTAGACCACTTTATTATTTCTTACAATCATTTCTTTTATACTTTACACAAGATCTGGTTACAAACAGGGTATAGATTTACATGCAGGATGTGAACTTCCTGTGAGATGTGACCTACTTGTAGGACGTGGGCTATATGTAAGCAATCAAGTGTGACAAGTGAACAACAATTATATCTTCACTTTAAATGACAAGAGCAATTTAGGTATTCTCCACATTTATCAGATCCATCTAAAGGAGGACTTAAAAGCACTCTGGGGATCCTCCCCCAACACCAGTCACATTAGCAAGGATCCGGGTTGTGTTCCAACACTCTAGTCAAATGCACTAGATTCTAATATTTTTTAATTTAATATTATTTAGAAAATATATAGCAACATAAAAGAATATTTTAAAACTGACACCCATTGAAATGTCTTCCTTGTACAATCAACTGCTGGAAAATTACCTTTTCCTGTATTTTCTTAATAGGAGGGAAGAGTGATTATACATTATAGAACAAGTATGGGCTATTTGGTAAAGACATATAAAATAGAATAATCAAATCCACAAATATTTTAATACTACTAACACCAATATTTTAAAGTTCTAGAACATACATAGGAAATAAGGGCGGTAGTTCATAATAAGCTTCTAAAACATGATTTTTTCTTAATATTTATAGATATGTAATGAAAAGAAATAAATGAACAATCACATATAGTTTTTAGAGATTATTTTTCTTCTTAAATTATCTGTTGAGTGAAATCTCTTAATATTAGGATAACTTAATAACTCTAACTCAATAACCTAACATTTTTCCATTGTTAGCATAAACATTCCCTGAAGTCAAATAATTTTAAAGGAAATTTAAAGACAAATAGAAAAAAAAAACTGTGTAGGCATGGATAAATAGATGCATAAAAGATGAATAAATCATTAAGTTTATATATTTTATTTATTTTTCATTTTTTAAAGGTTTTATTTATTTATTTGATAGAGATCACAAGTAGGCAGAGAGGCAGGCAGAGAGAGAGAGGAGGAAGCAGGCTTCCCGCTGAGCGGAGAAACCGATGTGGGGCTCGATCCCAGGACACTTGGATCATGACCTGAGCTGAAAGCAGAGGCTTCAACCCACTGAGCCACCCAGGTGCCCCTAAGTTTATACATTTTAATGACCATTTCTTCAGGTCACTGCCTGACCTCATCCATCCTCTATCTCCAGGATCACACATTTCTCATCATCCATTTTCTTCTTCTAATCAGCTTAGAGAACTAAGATTAGAAGACATTAGGTATAGTAGTTATGAAACACCAGAATAGTGTAAATTTAGAAAGCTCTTAAAAAAAAAAAAAAAAAAGTGGAAGGCTATGTCAATCTGTTTTTGCAGCACCTGATACTAATCCAGATAAACGAAGTGGGATAGTCCTTTCTCTGTTTGCAAACAAACAATGATGATAGCATTCTTGAAACATTTGACTCAGAGAATGCTTCTCTTAAGAATAGATGTTGAGGGGCGCCTGAGTGGGTCAGTGGGTTGGGCCTCTGCCTTAGGCTTGGGTCAGGATCCCAGGGTGCTTAGATTGAGCACCAAGTCAGGCTTTCTGCTCGGAGAGGAGCCTGCTTCCCTTCCTCTCTCTGCCTGCCTCTCTGCCTGCTTGTGACCTCTCTCTGTCAAATAAATAGATAAAATCTTAAAAAAAAAAAAAGATTTTGTGGGGCACCTGGGTGGCTCAGTGGGTTAAGCCTCAGCCTTCAGCTCAGGTCATGATCTCAGGGTCCTGGGATTGAGCCCCACATTGGGCTCTCTGCTTAGTGGGAGACCTCCTTCCCCCTCCCTCTCTGCCTGCCTCTCTGCCTACTTGTGATTTCTATCTGTCAAATAAATAAATAAAATTAAAAAAAAAAAAAAAGAATTGATGTTGATGTCAGTATAGCCTATTATCATATATCATGTATTGTTGCTTTTGTTTTGTTATGTTGTTCATGATCATGAACTCCTATGTTACATTTTGAACATCCACAGGGCTATATAATAAACTTATTACTAGGGACTATGTCAAAGCCTTTTATACATCAGAGTTCCAATCTGTATTGCATTTTACAGAGCAACTCCTGGAATTGGTGGGATGTGAAAGGACCCACAACTTCATGCAAATCCTACCAGGAATTTCTAGCGTTACTTGCTATATGGTAGACATTAGCTCTTACTTTTCCAATGTGGATGTCATTCCAGATTTGCTGCTCTACTATTGTGCTGGAATTTTTTTTTCTGTAGTTTTTTTTATTTTCTGTAGGTTTTATAACCTATATTAGCATAGGATATTGAGAGAAATTTCTTGCCTAAGTGGACACAGAAACTAAAAACAACTTCAGGTTCTCAATGATCATTGGGAAGTAGACATTAAAAACAATGGGTATCAAATCACCCAGTGTTAATCTCTGAGGTTCAATTCTAAAGGTATGTTTTTCTAGATATATTCAATGAGGAAAAAGGAGCTATATAAAGGTATTTCAATTCAGTTCTCAAGAATGTTCAGCAAGTGTGCTAGTAAAAGATTCAAGTGTAGCAAGAATGAGATCAATATAGAAGAACTGATAATTTAATGATAAAAAGTTAAATACTATTATGTAATAGTGGAAATTAAGAGTAAATTATTTCCCAGGTTGTACAGTTATATGAAGAAATAAGGAAGAACCAAAAAGAAGCTAAATACTTTTATATTTTTTCACAACCAATAAATTACCAGATAGAAGATTTTCCCTCTAATAAAAATACTTTGCTTAAAAATATGGATTCTAATATCCCCTTTCTCACCATCTGTTCCATGGCAAGCTACTTGAATAATGCAGAATTCTTGTCTTTTACAGAGCAGAAATCATGCCATGATCTGCCTAGCTTTTATAAATTGAGAAAAAGTAAGCTATGTCACTGTTTGGATGAAAAGTGTATTCTTAAAAAGTCCTATGTCCTTACTGATTCTATTTTTAATAATCTAATTATTTTTAATAATCATAAACTTTTTGGAATCACCATTTTCACTGTCATACAATGTTGTAAAATCAAGTATGGGAAGGACCATTTTTTTTTTTTTAATATGGTGCATAGATTTGGAATACACAACCAATAAAACCAAGTTTTCTCATTATGGCAGCAAAATTATGTTGACTCTATTTGTAGAATAATGTTTTAGTGTTTGTAATAACATCCTAAAATCAATGGAAAATAAAAACACACTTTTGAATAGCCCATAAAATAAGCCTTCTGTTTGTTTGCTTATTTGTTTTATAATCTCTAAGCCTCTTTACAATATGGAGGCCAAAAGAGAACTGTTGTTTCTCATCCTGGATTTATCATGGTATATATGTCTACAAATCATATAGACCTCTCACAAACATTATTTTTTTTTTTAAAGTGAATAAGAGGGGGCACCTGGGTCGCTTAGTTGGTTAAGTGTCTGACTCTTGGTTTTAGCTCAGGTCATAATCTCAGGGTAATGAGACTGAGCCCCATGTATGGCTCTGTGCTCAGCTCAGAGTCTGCTTAAGATTCTCTCTCTCTCTCTCCCTGTGCCCTTCCCCCCACTCAAGCTATATTTTTCATATATATGAATAAAATCTCAAAAAATTTAAAAAGTAAACAAGAACAAGTAAGAGCCAAAACATACAGCACAGCAACAGAAGAGCCTATGGATAAAGAACTAGATTGTTTCTGGTTTGAAAATGTATATATTCTCCTCTTCTAAATCTAATCACTAGGCTGATTGTTTCACAATAATATTTCTTCAATTTATTTGACTGTAGATGACTTTTTGAATTATAATGTATGATAGAAAACCACAGGAGTTCACATGATATAATGGTTCTTTCTAGTAAAATAGGTAGCCTAATGTCATCTCACAGATGGATTATAATTATTGCAAGAAATTATCGTAGCTGGAATTTATCAGTTAAATATTTTGGACAACAATCTATCCTAGATCTATACCCCACCTATTCCCTGCAGCTTTCAGCCTTGGAAGGTTGAATTTTATGAACTATGAAAATGGGCTGTCTTGCCTCTTGATTCTTCTGACTTCTTTCCCTTAAGAACCACAAATTTGAGATAAAACTTTTCACTGCAAAATACTATGTGTTGTATTAAGTAATCACATTGGATTATAATACTGTTTAGCTGCCTCATCAATGCCTACCTCCCTCTCCCCTTCTACCACTAATTTATAATTTACTCAAGAAATTAGTTCTGGCATTTCTTTAATATTCATGGTATTTGATCTTTGATAAGTCTAGGAATATTATCTTTATTGGTAGGCTTATCTGAAGAAAGAAAAGTAACATGGATGGTATTTTCTACTGAAAGTATCAGTATTTTAGTGAATTTAACAACCACTTGATGTGGTCTTTGCCATGAAATGACTGGTATAAAACATTCGTTCAAAGCCTTTCTCTTCCATAGAATTTTATTCTAGAATAGCTTTTGAATGAATAAAAAGTTATTTAACTAGATTTATTTTCTTTTAGAAAGTGTATTATAGGGACGCCTGGGTGGCTCAGTTGGTTAAGTGGCTGCCTTCGGCTCAGGTCATGATCCCAGCGTCCTGGGATTGAGTCCCACATCGGGCTCCTTGCTCGGCAGGGAGCCTGCTTCTCCCTCTGCCTCTGCCTGCCACTCTGTCTGCCTGTGCTCTCTCCTGTGCTCTCTCTCTATCTGACAAATAAATAAAATCTTTAAAAAAAAAACTGTATTATAATAGAACTCTTGCAAATGTTGAGTCCAACTCCTGACTTTGCCACTAGCTAACTCTAAACTTAGTATCTAATTCCTCTGAGACCCAGTTTTCCATCTTGAGCAATTTATGTCAGGCTAGACCTTGGTTTATCAACTAAGATTTCAAATTTGGATAAATAAACATTATAGACCCTCCTTATTAGAGATCATGTATTCCTTTATTATTCAGTAAGATGAAAATTAGTAACAAAAGCTCTCAAAATTTGAATGCATTAGATATTTAACATCAAATAAGTAGGAGCCCAGAGTCCTTATTGAAGGTCAAATAAAATATATTTCTATTTCATGTAAAATATTTCATTAGAAATATATTCAGATTCAAAATTAAATTTTACTAATATATAAGAAATTATATAAAATACTTATATAAATACAGATAGGAAAATATGTGGAAATAATTTGTTAGGGCATTAAGATTATACATGCTTGATTTTGAAGTTACTACATGCCATTTTTGCTAAATAAATGTTTAGAATAAAGGTTTTGTCATCCAATTTTAAACTAATAACTTACTAAAAATGAAGTTAGTTTAATTAGAAGAAATAATACAATTCAGGTTAAATAACTTCAGGTAGTATCTTTTCATATATAATATTTATTAATTGTGATTGAAATGCAATAAAAATGAAATGCTTCATAATATCCACAGTGTTGAAATAATTTTAACATATATATATATACATATATATGTATATCTACATACATATTAGATTTAAAATGTATAAAACATTTATCCTCATTGCCAAAAGTTATTTTAATAACAGCAGTTGATGTTGATGTTTTGGTTTAGCAGTTAACATTTCCATATTATTCCTCTATGATAATTCTAAATTCTTTATCCTCTTCCTGGCAGCATTCCAAGCTGGATAATCCTGTTCACCTAAATTTTTAATGTAGTTTCAATTGGATGTTGCATGCTTCTTTACTTTCTGTCATGTACAGTTGTGAGGTGGTGAGCATTTTTATTTCTGAGTGTCTTGCAGTAATCCCTTTGTTTGGTTTGTCTTTCAGAACATGCTTAAAAAATATTACCAAGCTTGTGAGAATCTTCAAGATGAGAGGTTATGAAACCATGAATGTCAATGTCAGAAGCCATTATTAAGCAACTTAAGAGGATTATGTTTATCGTTGATAGGTTTAGTTTATATTGAACCATACAGGCATTACTGTTTATATAAATGCCCATACTTTATTATCAGTCTGTCAGTAAACAAACATACCTTTTATTGTCATCAGAACATATTGAAATTTCATTTTTGCTTATCTTTTTTTTTCATGTTCAGGCTAATGATTTTCCACCTACATAGATTTAATGTTTATGGATAAATGATAAGGCTATTTGAGTCAGCAAATCTTATTCAGATGATTCAGATAATACTGACTGGCCTCCATGAAGTACCTTAAGCAGAAGAAGAAACCATTCCCAAAGAAGGGGTTTCCTATGTGCCATCAGAATTTATCTGGCAGAGGGTGCATGTGGGATTTCTACTGGCTAAGATAGATTTCCCTGCATTTTTTGTTTTCTGCACAGGGCTCTTCAGTCAGAGGAATAAAATAAAATCTCAATCCTTGGAATTTGCCCTGAAGACTCACTTCCACACACATGAAATAACATTCTTGTAGGTTACTTATGTTGGTCCCATTTGAAATAACAATGAAATGGAAATCTCTTAAATAACTATCTGTTAATGGCTTAGAAAAATATAAATTATCTGTAAATAAATATAAATAAGAACACATTTAAAAGGAGGTAAATGAAGGCATAAAAATTGAAGGTCTGTGTGAAGTAATGTGTTATGATTTCCAGAATGTACTTATACATTTATATATTTTTAAGTACAAGAGCAACATATAATAGAATGTATTCATTATGATGTTTTTTGTCAAAGAAAAAAAAAATACACACACACACCTAAACCAAGTCCAAATCCTGGCTCTAGCATATAGTTCTAATATAACTTTGGTAAGTTTATGGCATTCTCTTTCATATATTGAAGTACATAATACTTCAAAAATGACTGAAATACAAAATACTCACAAATGATTCATGTTCTAAAACTCTGTCTTATGATGATATTACAAAGAGTTTCTTGGCTAGTACAGATACAACCTGGAACAAAGGAAAATTAGAGACAGGATTTTTCTCCTCAGTATTCCTAGGAGAGCACAGGAAAAACTAATTTCATTTAATGATATGCAAAACAAAGTATTCCTAAGCCATTCTTTATATATGTCAAAAAATAAATGTAAGTAATTGATTTTTTATTGTGGACAAAAATCATAATCAGACATTTGGTTTTATTTTCATTTTCCTCCCAAAACATCATTTTAGAATGATCACAAGTGTGCAAATTTAAGCAAAGTTTCACATGAGTAATACATTTTAAATGTCTTTTCTTCCTTTATAAGATAACGTAAAGCCTACAAAATGTAGGGATAAAAAAATCACACTGCTTGGAAAGAATTCTTTGGTGACTAGAATTGTTACCCAAACTTCACTCCAGTTTAAAAGAAGCTTAAGATCTATCAGGAATAAGACAAATCAACAATTTCAAAGGATGGCTTGCAAGCCTGAATATGAAGTAGAATTCACAACTGGAAAGAATGACCTTGGGAGAATAAAGGAGTGCCTAATTTACCTGACAATATGGGTCAAGACAATAAATGCAACAAGACTTTCCTTTCAAAGTCCCAGAAGAGTTCCTTCCCAAAATAATTTATATCACAAAACAAAATATGTTTTGCTACAATTGCTGCAAAATGATGTCTAAGTAAAAAAAAAAAAGTAAAATGTGTTAACATTAGCAATTTTTGAATGCAGAACTATTTTAGGTATATATTTATACATACATATGTTATACTTAATGTAGCAGATATTTTCTAACTGATTTATAATCCATATTTTATCCAAATATTTTAGCAAGTTAATTAGATAGAAAGTATTCTTATCTTTGCAGATGAGACACTCAAATTTCAAGGAATTTAAGTAATTTCCAGAAGTCAGACAAGTAGTAAATAGCACAGCCAAGATTCAAACAGAGTTGTGCATGACTCCAAAACCCAAGTTCTTCAATAAGATTGACTATGCTGAACGTGTGTATAGTATAGAACATCATGATATACCACAAAAGAATAGCTATTTTATAAAGAACATAAGGAGAGTGTTCATGTTTCCTATTCCATAGGAAAATTTTTATTTTTATATGAGTATAGCCCACTCTCCCCTAGTTGTCTGGGAAGGGAATGTGTCATTATAAGGAAATGTGTCAACTCATTTTCTAAAATAAAACAAAATAGGTTTTTGAACATAACTAATTAAAAAACACCTTAACAAAATCATATAGATGCATTAAGCCAAATATACATTCTACATACAGAGACTTAAAGATGTAATTAATTTTTTAAACTTTTTTTGTATAAGCTTCTAGTTTCTTCCCATTGAGGATCAGAGAGTAATGGCCAGTGTATATTCTGTATAAATTCCCCTTCTCTTAGTTTTTTTTTTTTTTTTTTAATTAAGTTCCATTTTGTATATGCTATCTGGAATCTTCTGTAATTACCTACCTTCTTCCCTCAGAAGCTAATGTCTTTTTTTTTTTTTTTTCAGAAAAACTAGTTTATTTTTGTTTAAGCCCGTTTTTTTCACAAGCTCATGATGCTAATGTCTTTATAATTTAGAGTCCTGTGATATAAATGTGAATAGCCCCTAATCTTTATGTTTATAAAAGGCAAGCATGGACTTTTGCTCCCTTGCAACACAGTCTTTATAAAGCTGGTGGTGTATGACTCTCGTTAACACTTAGAATAAGCTGTGTTTGTCCAGCTATTGTCTGTGATCTAAATGTTTGTTACATCTATATTTTCTCTCCTGTGATTTTCTATCATCCTTCATCAAAGAGAATGGTATTATCCTGTTTCATGGAAAAGAATGGCCATTTGTATTTGAGGACATAATCTGAAAACAAATTCATTATGCTGTGGTACTCTGAGAAACCTTATGCATCTTCTTACTTTTTACATACATTCAGAGCAGCACCACATGATTGTTACCATGCCTCATTATTTCAGAACCAATATAGCAAATGCCTTCTAAAATGACAATACTCACTGAAGTTAGAGTGGGAGTTCCACTAGGGGTGGTAATGTAAGAAAGGGATGTTGAAATAACTCTGACATTTATGAGTAACCTATTTGTCAGAAATCATTTAAGGAATCAATAGTCAATTAAATCCATAGACTATTCAGGGTCTAAGGAATCCTGCCCAATAAAGCATGAACTGTCTAAAGATCTCGCCTGTTCATTGATGGACACTAACTGCATGTGTCTTTATAAATGGATAGAGTGATGAAGAACTAATTTTTTTATATTTTTAAATTAATTTAAATAACCACATATAGCTATTGGCTATGTTACTGGACAGTGCAACACTAGGGAATTTTATAAACTGCTTCAACTAACTCTTAATTTACAGAAGGTTATGTATTTAGCCCACATTAAGTACTCTAAGGAATTCTCAATTATTGATATGCACATATATCAATATATATAACTATATATGTATATATGGTAGTATTAAAAATCTTTATTAGATATGTTATTTATTTCTGCAGTTGCCAAAGACGTGCCCTTTGCATGTTCCAATGGTACATAAAATAATGGATGATTTTTTCAGTTTGTATTTTATCAAATACATGTTTCATGAAATGTTAATATCAGTTTTGAAGAAATAAATGTTAGTGAAACTTCTCCCTTAAATTGCACTGTAATCTGTACATGTGAAAAATAATAAAAACATTTTGTGTTTTTATTAAAGGCATATACAAGCATAAAATAAAAAGTCAAAATAAATCAATTAGAATTAATAAATACTGATATAACATATTAATGCGATTTTTATTAACCATGCTATAGATGCACACAATTGTTATTACTGAAATATAATGTTTCTTGTACTGTAAACTCAGAATTTATATTTACAATACTAAAAATTATTGCATATAGATCATATACAGCATGCAGACCAATATCTCATGAATCCATGAATAAAAGAAGGGGAGTTGCAAATGAGTGAAACAAACACTTGGATCTTAAACCATATTTTCAAAAGAATTGTCAGAATGAATTAAACTTCAGGGTCTGACCAACAGCAACAGTTTTTTTTCTGCAGAAATGTGATCCTAATTAATAAAGAGATACATGTCAGGCATAGGAAAGCCAATACAACTGCTGTTTTTATAAAATTATTTAAAGACAATAGCTTAGGAGATGCTAATAGGCCTGTTAATTTGCTGTGCTTGTTATTCCCTCCCTGAGCAGATTTGGAAGATCCTATCTGCTGGGAAGTTGGGACCTTCAGTTTCTTTCTACTAGCCCAAGGGTAAGACGAAATTTAAAAAATAAAATCACAATATGTGTGGCTTTTATTTATTTATTCTTTTTTAAAGATTTTATTTATTTATTTGACAGACAGAGATCACAAGTAGGCAGGGAGGCAGGCGGAGAGAGAGGGGAAGGGAAGCAGGCTCCCCGCTGAGCAGAGAGCCCGATGTGGGGCTTGATCCCAGGACCCCGGGATCATGACCTGAGCCGAAGGCAGAGGCTTAACCCCCTGAGCCACCCAGGCGCCCCTATGTGTGGCTTTTAAATAGAAGAGATCCAAAGAGAGACGTGGGCCCAAGTCTATCATTCACCAAGCAGGTATATCATCTCAACTTTTGAGGGAGAAGTCACTAAGTTATGGCCACAAGGCCAGGGTAATTATACTAGAGAGATTCCTGTACATGGACGTAAAAGGATGTTATGTGTTGAATTGGGTCCCACCCAAGAGCTCGATAGAGACGTACAACAAGATTAATGCTATTTTCATGCCTGCTAACAGAACATCCATTCTGAAGCCCTTAGATCAAAAGTTAACTTCAACTTTCAAGTCTTCTTATTGAAGAAATGTGATTTGTCAGGCTGCCTCAGATAGTGATTCCTCTGATGGATCTGGCCAAAATCAATGGAAAACATTCTGGAACAGATTCACCATTCTAGATGTCATGGAAAACACTCATGATTCATGGAAAGAGGTAAAAATATCAACTTTAACAAGAGTTTGGAAGAAGCTAATCCTAGCCTTCTTCCCAACTGCAGATGTTATGGAAAGAGAGGAGGACTAGAATTAGAAGTGGAGCCTGAAAATGTAACTGATTGCTACAATGTCATGGTAAAACTTTAATGGAAAAGGAGCTGCATCTTGTGGAAATGGTAAAATAAAGTAGTTTCTTGAGATAGAATCTACTCCTGGTGAAGATGCTGCAAAGATTATTAAAATGACAGCAAAATATTTAGAATATGCATGAACTTAGCCAGTAAAGCAGCTAGCTGCAGGGTTTGAGAGGGTGTACTCCAATTTTGAAAGAAGTTGTGTTGTGGGTAAATGCTATCAAACAGTATCATCTGGTCTGGAGAAACTGTCCATGAAAGCAAGGGTGAATCAACAAGGCAAACTTCACTGTTGTCTTATTTTAAGAAATTGCCATAGCCACCCAACCTTTAGTAACTTACCACCGTGATTAGTCAGCAGCCATCATGATCAAGGCAAAACTCTCCATCAGCTTAGAGATTATGATTTGCTGATAGCTCAGATAGTATTTTTTAGAGGAAGGAGGGGCAAAGGGAGAAGGAGAGAGAGAATCTTAAGCAGGCTCCACACCCAGTGCAGAGCCTGATATGAGGCTAAATATCACTATCTTGAGATCATGACCTGAACAGAAATCAAGGGTCAGATGCCTAACTGACAGCCACCCAGGTACCTCAGCAATAGAACACTTTCAAAGTAAGGCATGAACACTGTTGTTTAGATATATGTTATCACAAATTTAATAAAATACATTATGGTATAAATGTAACTTTTATATGCACTGGGAAACCAAAAAATTCATTTGACCCATTTTATTGTGATACTTGTTTTATCTCCAGGGTATGCCTGCATTTTAATTAGAAGTACAAAAAAAAAAAAAAAAAGTAATTTTCTTCATTATATTCTGTTAACGATGGTGCAGGTGGGATTCATGGAGTTCAGAGAAGAATTACACTTTAAATTTTCCTAATGAAAGGCCAGGAAGGAAAGGGAATGGGTCTAAACGAAAACAGGGAAATGATCAGTACATCACTTATTAAGAAACAGCACATAATTCCTTTCTGTTTGCAAGTTCTCTCTAACTAATGAAATTCAGATTTCTATCATTTTCCTGATTCCCATCCCCTTACCAAAACATACACAAACTCACATCTAGGTTTATGAACATACAGGTTCCATATGATGAGGGACCCAGATAGTATCTGCCTCTATTTTTTTTCCTTCTAAATCACTCTCTCTATTCACCAGCTAGATTTTTTTTTTTTTTCCTGGCTTTCTCTAAGCTGATAGATACTCCTTTATATATTGTATCCTGAAGTATAAATGATCTACAGATGACATAGATATAGGCATAGTTCTAGCAATGAGTATAGATGTATTAAGAACACTTCTCAATTTCTCTAACAAAACTTGACCTACAATATGGCTTAAAAATAGTTTCACTTCAAATTCTTACTTTTGTGAAATTAAAAGTTTCATATTCATTGCTTTTCTCTTTGCATTTCAATTTTCTCTAAGGCTGAGGGTATTTCTGGTTGAATATGGACGCAACATAAAATTATGCAAATATATATTAAGATATTTATCTTTTTTAGTAAATATGCATGCCATTTAAAAATAAATCGCAAAATTAAAGAAGTTGCCTTTTATCTTTGACTATTTTATTTTTTCTCTTACAATCAAGCAATTTTAAAAAAATTTTTAAATTAAATTTTTAAAATTTTTAAAAATTTAAATTTTAAATTTTAAAATTTTAAAATTTTAAAAGCAATTTTAAAATTTCTATTGCAAGGTAAATAAAAACATAAATCTATTATTTATTTTTTGTAACAATGAATGCATCTGTTAGACCACATTTTGGCTAGTTCCAGAAATCCATTTCTCATTGTCATTTATATAACCAGAGGGTATACTATCTACACATCTGTTTTTAAAAATGTATTGTGGTCAAACTTTTTTTTTTTTTTTTTTTTTTTTTTTTTGCAAATGTTACCCTATGCTAGGACTAGAGATACATTAGAGTCTCTAATATACTTTCTCACCACTATACCTTTATTTTTCCCATTTTCTACATCCAGAATGACCTATTGAGCAACACCAGTTTTAACTGACACTTAATCTAATAACCATTCATGGATCCTCCTGGCTAGAAGTTCACTTTCCTTCCTTGAATTCTTTACTAGGCTTTACATTATTCATATGCTTCTCCATCTGCATGGTTTTGCAATAGATTTAAATTCTACTCCTATTATTTAAGTAATAACATCTGAATGGAGCTAATGGCTTAATATCTTCCACAGTGTCAGGCAAACAGCATGTACTAAATATTTGTTATATTTAATCAATTATATGCTTATTAAGATATATATTTGAAAGTCAGAATATTTTTCCATTACATATTAGTAGGAGTATGAATTATTTCCAATATCTTAACTTTATATTTAACTGCAAATTATTATTTCTAACACCACAGTGAAAAAAAATCAAGTAGGTTACAATAATGAATTTTTTTAAGTTTTCAAATTACTAAAAAAAAAGGACATTTATTTAGTATTTAGCAATCATTGTTTCAAGAATACTTATTCCCATGTAAGTTCTAACTTACATGGAAAAATTTAAATTATTGGCAAATAACCTGTGTTGCTTTACCTCAAACATCTTCAAATGCATGCTACACTTATCTCCTGAAATGGCAGCAGTCAGATGTAAAAATATGTTATGTTCCTGCTGGTTGTTGGAAACTGTATTAAACAGGGTGAAAGTGAAAAAAAAACAATCCAAAAACATATTGAATTAACACCTGTGTTGAAAACCTTATCTAAGAGAAACTTAGCAGAGAGGATAAGTGGGAGGTCAAATTCATAAACAAAAGGCACTTCCAGACCTAGAATTATCATTCCTTTCAAGATCAGTAAAGCAAGGACTTAACCTTGCCACCACTGCAGGTTAAATTATATAATTACATTCTTCAGAGTCCACACTTTCACCTTGGTAGGCATAATCAGGCCATGCAGGTGCAGGCCATGCAGATGCAGGCTAAAACCAGAAATTTCAACATTCTGCTTCTTCTCACATCAAATGATAATAAGATCTGGTGGTGAAGAATGCATGAGTCTACATGTAATTGTCAGTACAGCCTTTCACTTAAACAACAAAATAGTTATCAGTAAGCTTATAAATGTGGAGAGCATGCAAAATAGAAACAGTTAAATCTGTTGTTACCTTTAAAAACACCTCACACAGAAAAGGCCAAGCATTTAAAGTGTGTTGCTACTACCCTTTAAAGAAGTCAAAATTAATAAAAATACATGACTGGAAAAGATAACTGGACTTTTCTTTGTAGAGAATAAAGACAGTCTGCTAAAACATCTCTAAACATATAATCTTTAAGCGTTAAATATATAGTTTAGAAAAAATGTGAGAAGTCATTTAAACTTGAAAACAATTTGCACTACTTATGTAGATTATCTCTTAAATTCATAATATGTTTTGAATAGAATTGGGTTTTATTTCTAGTTTAAAACTGCCAGCAACACACATCTTGGATAATCAGCTAATGTTAACATTAAGAACATAAACATAGCTCTAATTTTTTTGTTTTGTTTTTGAATGGATAACATATTTTTTTCTTTTTCTTTTTTTAATTTAGATTTTATTCATTTATTTGACAGAGAGAGAGAGAAATCACAAGTAGGCAGAGCACCAGGCAGAGAGAGAAGCGGAAGGAGGCTCCCAGCTGAGCAGAAAGCCTGATGTGGGGCTCGATCCCAGGACTCTGAGATTAGGACCTGAGCTGAAAGCAGAGGCTTAATCCACTGAGCAACCCAGGTACCCCCATACTTGTCGTTTTCAAAATTCAACAAGAATATATAAAAAGATATTCACTCATAAATCCCACATAATCTGCACTTCCTCCCCACTTTTCCTCAAATCTGCAGGCAACATTTTTAGAATTACTTTCTCATTCAAACTTCAGGAAAATACTGGAACAAAATTTATTTTTAAAATATTATTTTTATATGTCTTAAAGTACTATGAAATCATTCTGAAAGCTGCACATCAAAACACATATATGACTAGGATATCACTTAAAAATTGATCAAAAAATTGATCAAAACATTGAGAATAAGGAATAACTTGGAATTATTGGCTTCACTTAATTTGAGCTCTAATCAGTTTCTTTTCCTGGCTTCTCTTCACCTCCTCATTCTCTAAATAATGCAAAGCCCAGGGTTCAGGCTGGAGACCATTTCTCTTTCTAGCTTACTCTCTATGTGATCTAATCTAAGTGCTGGTAACTCACATATTTATAGTCTGGCAAGTTCTTCCATATGAAAACTTTATACTAGAATATCAAACAGATACTTGAAAAGTCTACATTTCAAGCTTAACCTGCACTAGCCTAAGCTGATACTGTCCTCCAAACTGACACCTCTAGCCTTACTCACGTCCCTTTATACTTACTCAATTATTTTGGTTACCGAGGCTCTTTTTATCCTTGATGCCTTTCTTTTTATCCCTCATTACACGGTACTTTCTACTTATCCTAGTCTTTGTTATCCCTCTGACCTCAGCTCCTAAGCTTCCAATATTCAGTAATTGACTTTATTCTTGCCAGGCTGATTCACCTTCCAGGCTGCTTCTCTGCTATCCCTGTACTCCCTACCTCCCCACCTCAAGGAACTGACAGGTGAAATCCTGTCTCTTCAGCATTCTCTTTCCCCAGATATCTACACAGCAAGCTATTTCATGTTTCTCGTGTCTTAATTTAAATCCGGCAGGCTTATCCTTGTACATATATTCAGAATTTGACCATCTGTCACGGTACTGGCGAATGCCACATTTTCATCACATTTCTGTGTTATGTAATTGTCTCCTCATTATTATAGTGATTCTACCCCTGACTGCCTTTCATGCATTTTTTAAAAAACATTTTATTTATTTACTTGACAGACATAGATCACAAGTAGGCAGAGAGGCAGGCAGAAAGAGAGAGGAGAAAGCAGACTCCCCGCTGAACAGAGAGCCCGATGTGGGGCTCGATCACAGGACCCTGGGATCATGATCTGAGTCAAAGGCAGAGGCATTAATCCACTGAGCCACCTAGGTGCCCCTCATGTATTTTTGACATAGCAATTCAAGTGATTTTATTGGGTTGAAATTGAATTAGAATATCAGAAGAGTTGTCATAGTTCTATGAATTACTTGGTTCTATATAATTTAGCACCTATAATTTCTGTCATTCTGTAACTCTATCAGTCTCCTTATTGTTTCTGGAACACTCCAGGCATGTTCCTCTTCACTTCAGAACATTTATGATTGCTGTTAACTCTGAAATTTCTTTTCCTCAAACCTTTGGGCCTTTATATATTTTAAATTATGTATAAGTATTTGTAAATTTTGTCTTCAACGCTGGACTGGATTCTCATTACAGAGTGATTTTTGTCTTTCCTTCCCTCAATACAGTATCTCTAGTGCCAAAAACAATGTCAACTGGTTCTAAACATTCAACAAAAATTTATTGAATCAAGGATTCTACATAAAGATATGTATTTACATGTATATGATATGAGACCTATATTTTATGATTAGGTAATCTGTAAAATTAACAAACACTTTGTTAACACTTTGTTTTTATAAACTTCTACAAAATCATTCACCCACATTTTGCTAAACCAGTAAGAGAAAGTATAAAAATCTTTTCTGAAAAATCTAGTAGTCACATCAAAAAGAAACAGCAGATTTCTTTTGGCATTCAAACCCATAAAGGTTTATGTTATTCTAGTGGCTGATCCAAAGGGCTTTAGAACTGGGCCATTGTTACTTCACATCTTTAACTAGTTTTTCCACTTAATATAAACTTTCCAAAAAAGTTTAACTAAAAAAATATAATTTGTAAAAGACTGCAAAAATGCAGAACTAAGATAGCTTTTCCTTTTTTTTTATCATGTATGGAAAGCTACCTAAAACAATGACCTTTTGTTGTTTATTTTTTATGTCTGCAGAAATGCTTTATGAAACACAGACAAAAAATTGTGAAAAGGTCAGTGACATATAGCAACACTGTTGTTGCATAATTAACAGAACTTTCTTTTTATATCTTGATGGGATATTTTGGCTTCTAGTTGGCAATAGGAACAGGTTGAGATTAGGAAACAGTCAAAAGGAAGTTATGTTCCAATATGAAACACTACCAATCATTTTGATCTGTCAACAGTAACTGAGTTCAGTAGATTTGGACAACCATTGATGCTACTTAAATCTCAGCAGCTATTAAAATAGCAATGATATTAGCACCAAATGAATAACAAATTTGGGGATAAGAGTTTGTAAATTTCTGGAACTATGTTGCACAGATATTTATCATTTATCACACATAGCATCTCTAATTATATTCTTTTTTAAAAAATTATTTATTTTAGAGAGAGAGAAAGTGTGAATGAGCACAGAGGGAGGGTTAGAGGGAGAGGGAGAGAGAGAATCTCAAGCAGACTCCCCACTGAGTGCAGAGCCCAATGCGGGGCTCAATCCCACCACCCTGAGATCAAGAGCCCAAATCAAGAGCCTGGATGCTTAACTGACTGAGCCACCCACGTGACGCTCTTCAGTTCTATTCTTTAAACTAAGCAACATTAACTTAAGAAAATGATGACAACAGAAATACGTACAAATATGGACCCATGAACAACAAAGTCACAATCTAGAGGCTTTTAAAATAAATGCACTGAAGAAAATGGTTTTATAACGGATAATGTTCAATACATTAACATTAAAAAGTTAAGACATGTAACATAAAAATCTAGTTTTCTGGGGCAGCTAGGTGGCTCAGTAGGTTAAAGCCTCTGCCTTCAGCTCTGGTCATGATCCCAGGGTCCTGGGATGGAGCCCCACATCAGGCTCTCTGCTCAGCAGGGAGCCTGCTTCCTCCTCTCTCTCTCTGCCTGCTCTCCTGCCTACTTGTGATCTCTATCTGTCAAATAAATAAATAAAATCTTTTAAAAAATCTAGTTTTCTGTCTTCTAGAAAGCTGGCCCTTATTCTCTTATGGTGACAACTGACTGGAACAATACCTAGAGTTGGAGCTTTGCTGCTCAAAAGTTTTCCTTGCTATTTCCTACTAATCTTGCTTACACTGGAGATTATTGTTTGTACATTTATTGTCTTATTTGCCTTCTATATTCCTTGAGGTAGAGCAAAAAGAAAACTGAATATATTTTATTTACATATTTTAAAAAATAAATAGATAAACAAATGAGCAGAGAGAAAATCAGTTAAATCGCAGTTAATTTTTTAAATGAATTGAGAACTTTTGTGTGTCTATGTCCAAATGAGGACTACAAAAACGTTTCAAACTGTGAAAACTTATGTTGTATCAAATAATGCAATTTGCTTATACATAGAAAAAATAATTATTGTTAGAAATATGCCTAATATCTAAAAAATAAGTGTACTTAAAATTTATTTCACTAAAAGAAAGAAATATCAATCAAATTTTAATAGACGCATTAACTTGAAATTTAACATTGTTGTAACTTGTGACATATGTTCAGAGTATTTGTTTTCCTCTTTACCCGACCTCATTGCTAGCATTGTTACTCCCTAGCACTTTTCCTTCATGTAACAGTACAGATCCCACTCCAGTGTAAGTTCAGGTTTATGGGATTGTACTTTATATACTTTAATGGCATTAAGTAAAATAATATAATATCATGTCTATAACATTAGAAACAAAATACGTATTCAATCAATATTGGAAAATAATTCATAACAAATTTTAAATTTTAAAAAGTTTAATAATTCTGCAAGCATCATAAAATCCAGAAAATAACTTAATATGTACATTCTCTGCCTATCATGTTTCTATAATACTTTTCCTTTTTTATTTCCTTTTTTCTTGCTATGCACAAGTGTCTTCACTATTTTTTTTCTAACACTGAATTATTTAAAAGTTATCAAAGTCTGTATTTTAAAAAATGATACAATCCTAGATTCATATTTTCTTCATTTCTAAGTTCTAGAGAATTTTCTCTCAAAAAATAGAAAAAAAAGAACTGATTTTATAATTAAATGGTGTGAGCCCCCAAATAATGCTTTCTCTCTACATTAGGATTTTAGTACAAGAAGGAGAAATCTAGAGAGTATGTGCAAGGGTCTGAGTTGGAAAGACAAACAGTACAACTTACAAAGGGGAAGGCTGGTATTTGCAGGTTCAGAGTTCAATTTGTGGATAGGACTACATGAAGAAAAGCTCCAGAAGGATGTTGCTGAACATTAATTTGTATATGCATAAGGTAAAACTCCAACGGACTGAGAAAAATACTGTGCAGAAGTAACATGCTTAAAAATTTATGGAGTTGGGGTGCCTGGGTAGCTCAGTCATTGGGTGTCTGCCTTCAGCCCAGGTCATGGTCCCAGGGTCCTGGGATCAAGTCCCAGGGTGCTGGGATCAAGTCCTAGGAGAGGCCTCCTTCTCCCTCTCCCACTCTCCCTACTTGGGTTCCCTCTCTCTCTGTATCTGCCTCTGTCAAATAAAAAAAAAAAAAAATAATAATAATAATAATAAATTTGTGGCGTTTACACAGGGCTAGAAGACATTCATGTTTTCACTGCATAGACTACAGAGATCTCACTGAAGAATAAAAGCAGTCAACAGGAAAAAGGGTAATATGTTCAAAATCTCTTTGTGGGAATGAATGGAAGACACAGATAAGAGAAAACATCTATAAAGGGCTAGGGAAGGGCAGATGGGGAAATTAGGTAATTTAGAATTATAGAACCAGCAAATATATTTTGTGTAAAGTGAAGAAAATTAACACCATTTCAAACAAAAGATATAGGCAATTTATCAAGAACTGACTTAGGACATAAAAATACTAAACAAACTTTTTTTTAAAGAATGAACTAAATGATACTAGGTGGAAACTCAGGATTCCACACTGAAAAGATTAAGAGAATTAGTAAACATGTGAATAAATAGGACTTTTTACTAAGATTTCTTCAAAAGATAATTCTTTAAAGTAGAAATAATGCAGTGTATTGTATTATTTAACAATTATTAAACAACTGTACCAAGGACGAGAGGTAAGAGCCAAAGAATACTTGTATAAGGAAGGTATGTTATTATAAGTATACATATTGTAAACCTTAGAGTGACCCATAAAAAAAAACAAAAAACAATGAAACATAGCTAATAAACCAAGAGTGGAAAGGAAATGACATTTTTAAAAAATCTAAAATAGTGACTCCTGGGCAGCTCAGTCAGTTGAGCATCTGTCTTCGGCTTGGGTCATGATGCCAGGGTTCTGGGATTGAGCTCCCCATTAGGCTCCCTGCTCAGTGGAGAGCCTGCTTCTCCCTCAGCCTGCCACTCCCCCAGTCTTGTGGTCTCTCTTTCTGTCAAATAATAAATAATTTTTTTTTAAATCTAAAATAGGTATGGAGATAGGAAAGAAAAGAAATAAGAAATGAGACAAACAGCAAATAGCCAAAGTCAACCATATCAGTTAGTGAATTAAACAAAAACTATTTAAGCATAGTTAAATTAGCCAATCTGATGGAAACTAAAAACAAAACAAAACAATAAAATAGATCAATGAAACAAGGAGTTGATTCTTTGAAAAATCAATAAAATTGATAAACTTCTAGCCAGACTCATTAAGAAAAAAAAGAAAGAAAGAAAGAAAGAAAGAAAACAAAAAGAAAACTTAAATAAATAAAATCACAAGTGAGAGAAAGAAATATCAAAAAATTATGAACAATTATAAGAATATTGTGAAAAATCATATGCTAACATGTTGGACAACATAGAAGAAATGGATGAATTCTTAGAAGCAAAAACTACCAAAATTGAAACAGGAAGAAATAGAAAATTTGAACCAACTGATGCCCAGCAAAGAAATTGAGTCACTAATCAAAAACTCCCAATAAACAAAAATCAAGGAACAGCTGGCTTCATAGGTGAATGCTATCCAGCTTTAAAGAAGAGTTAACATCCATTCCCTTAAACTATCCTGAAAGATAGAAAAGGAAGAAAAACTTCCACATTCATTCTATGAGGCCAGCATTACCCGATACCAAAAACCAGATAAAGACACCACAACAAAGAGAACAGGCCAATATCTCTGATGATCACAGATGCAAAAGAACTCACTAAAACACTAGAAAACTGAACCCAACAGTGTGCGAAAAAAAAAAAAAAATCACCATGATGAAGTAACATTTTAATCCTGGATTCATATGTGGTGCAATATTCACAATCAACATGATACATCAACAAGAGAAAGGATGAGGGGCACCTGGGTGGCTCAGTGGGTTAAAGCCTCTGCCTTTGGCTCAGGTCATAATTTCAGGGTTCTGGGATCGAGCCCCACAATGGGCTCTCTGCTCAGCCAGGAGTCTGCTTCCCCCTCTCTCTCTGCCTACTTGTGATCTCTGTCTGACAAATAAATAAATAAAATTAAATTAAATTTCAAAAAAGAGAAAGGATGAGAACCATATGATCAGAAAACACACACAAACACACACACACACACACACACACACACAACTTTAGACAAATTACAACGTCCATTCACGATAAAAACCCTCAACTAAATAGGCTTAGAGGGAACATACTTCAATATAAAAAAAGACCATATATGAAAAAGACACAGCTGACATCATCCTTAATGGGGAAAAACCATTCCTCTATGGTCAGGAACAATACAAGGATGTGCACTCTTACCAGTTTTATTCAACATAGTACTGGAAGTCCTAGCTACAGCAATCAGACAACAAAAAATATATAAGAAACATCTGAATCAGCAATGATGAAGTAAAATTTTCACTATTTTCAGAGGACATGATATTCTATATAGAAAGCCCAAAAGACTCCACCAAAAAAACTGCTAGAACTGGTAAATGAAGTAGTAAAGTCACAGGATACAATATCAATGTACAGAAGCCTCTTATATTTCTATACACAAATAATGAAGCAGCAAAAAGAGAAATAAGGAATTAATTCCATTTACAATTACACCAAAAATCATGGGATACCTTGGAGTAAACCTAACCAATGAGGTGAAAGACCTGTACTCTGGAAACCACAGAACACTGATGAAATTGAAGATGACAGAAAGAAATGGGAAGACATTCCATGCTCATGGCTTGGAAGAAAAAAAGTTGTGTAAATGTCTACACTACCCCAAGCAATCTACACATTTAATGTGATCCCTGTCAAAATACTACCAGCATTTTTCACAGAGCTATAATAAATGGAATCACAAGAAACCCTGAAGAGCCAAAGCAATCTTGAAAAAGAAAAGCAGGAGAGAGGAGGGGCAAGATGGCAGAGAAGTAGGAGACTCTGTTTCAACCAGTCCCCTAAAGTGAGCTAATTATTTACCAGAATACTCTGAACACCCATGAAACCAACCTAACATGTAGGATCATACACTTTGGGATCTCTACGGGAGAAGACACCAGTGCAGAGGTAAAGCAGAGTGGGAATGCTTGGAGTGATATTGGAGGATAAACAGACAGGGGAGGGAGCCACCAGAAGTGACCCATTGGAAAGTAATACCCCAATATGAAACTGCCCTGTGATGGGGGACGAGCATTAACTTGGAGTATGGTTAAATACACTCAAAAAGAGCAAAAGATCTTAAGGAGAAACTGGTAGAATTGGGTGGTCATGGGCACGGGCCTAAGCCTATGGACCCAGGACGGCCACCAGTGGTTACCACCCATACCAGAGAGAATGTGGCAGAGCCTCAAGTTCCTAGTCCTGGAGCACCCAAAGCCCTCAGGGTTGCCTGGTGTGCACCACTGCTCAGCTGGGTGCAGTCCCGTTCCCACATGAGGGAGTCTGGTGTGGGTGCCAGCATGTACTCTCTAGACCTACAGCCCTTTGTGCTCTGCACAGACTGTATGACCAGGATCTGACCCACTCCATGACCATGCCTGAGAAAGCTTCATGTAAGTGCTAACTGGCGGTCCCTAGGACCACCTGAAGGTCTAGACACTCCCAGCCGAGGCCTGAAGGAACTCAGCACAATTTCTGGACTGTATCCTTCCATGGCCACCTGAATGACCCTGGGGTCTGAACACACCCTACATGGACCTGGACCCCAAGTAGCAGTCCCAGCAAAGGCAGCTACCAGAAACAGGCTCCCTGGACCAATATTGCTTGTGGTTTTAGTGGCACAGTGGTGCAGAGACAAGTTAGAGCTTTGGGCAACCCCTGAGATGGTGGTTGGGAAAGTGCACTGCCTGTGGGAGGTAGCATGGCTTAGGGTAGTTTGCAGAGGGGGTGTCTGTGTGTTCTGGACCACCCAGAAGGGAGCAGACTGAGGCTTCTCTCTGATACGGAATCTGGAGCAGATTGCTTTCCACTAAACCTCCAAAACTACAAAAAGCCACCAAAGAACAAAACCTCCAGAGAACAAAAGGCTGAAAAACCAGTTTCCATATAGCCCCGTCCCTTGGCAGGGAGCAGGGGGACTCAACCCAAGCAAGACTGGCTGAAAAACAACATGGCAGCCCCTCTCCCCCAAAAGCAAGCCAAAAGAATGAGAGGATAACCATCACAGGGTCCCCATAAAACTGTAAAACCCCAACATTAGGGGAAAACAATATATTTAACTCCCAGTATTGCCCTAAAACCTGTATATTTCATAGATACAACATTATTTTTGATTTGTTCTCACTATTCTTGTTCTTTTTAATTTTTTAACCTACTTACCATTACAACTAGAGGTTTAATACAACATATTCCATAGTAACATTTTAACTTGAACTCTTTTCATACATATACTATGTTTACCTTTTCTTTTCTTTTTTTTTTTTTTTTTAATATACAGATAGATATAAGCTTTAAGGTAATCCTTTTTTCCTAATCAATACTACCCCTATATATAAACCAGTTTTAATTTCCCTTTATCTTTGGAGAGTCCTTTAACAAAGATATCAAGATACACCCAGGAAGAATCAAAATAAACTTCCTCACCCATATTGAGGATTTATAACCATCCTCCCATCTTTTTCTTCTGCCACCATTTCTGTGTATTTGTTTTTGTCCTGGTATTATATAAATCTCATCCTGGGGGTTCATTTTGTCTGGGTACTTTTTTTTTTTTCTTGCCATTTACTTTTGTTAGTTTTTTTGTTTGTCCATTTTTGTTTGCATACCATATAAATCTTATTTTTGGAGCTCCTTCTGGCTGGGTCTTCCCTTCTCCCTCTCTCTCTCTCTCTTTTTCTTTTTTCTTCTTTTTGGTGGTGACTTCCGATTGCTCCAAAGTGTTTCAGGATTCACCTTGCCTGGATTGTGGTTGATATATTCAGCTATACATCCCCTCAAACAACTCTAACCAAAATGACTAGGAAGAGGAACACCCAACAGAGGAAAAATGCAGAGATTGTGTCCTCTGCCACAGAACTATTGGATATGGACATAAACAGTATGTTGGAAAGGGAATTCAGGGTAAAAATTATCCAGACAATGGCTAGGTTGGAGAAAACCATTAATGACAACATAGAACCTCTAAAGGCAAAATTGAAATATGCCTGGGAAGAAGTTAAAAATGCTGTGAATGAGATCCAATCTAATCTAAATACTCTAACAGCTAGGGTAACTGAGGCAGAAGATAGAATTAGTAATCTAGAGTACAAACTGATAGAGTAAAAGTATCAGGAGGAGTTATGAAAGAATCAACTTAGAAGCCATGAAAACAGAATTAGGGAAGTAAATGATCCCATGAAATGTTCCAACGTCAGAATTATTGGGATCTCTGATGGGATGGGGAAAGAGAGAAGACTATAATATATTGTTGAACAAATTCTGGATGAAAAATTTCCCAACCTGGGGAATGGAACCAGTGTTCATGTCCTAGAGGCAGAAAGAATACCCCCCAAGATCAATGAGTCTAGAAAGACACCCAGACACTTAATTGTGAAGTTCATAAATCATAATTTCAGACAAGATGTCTTAAGGGCAGCTAGGGAAAAGAGATTCCTTACATACAAAGGAAGGACCATCGAATAATGTCAGACCTGTCCACAGAAACCTGGCAAGCCAGAAAGGGCTGGCAAGACATATCCAGAGCACTAAATGAGAAGAACATGCAGCCAAGAATACTTTAAGCAGCAAGGCTGACATTCAAAATGTATGGAGAGATAAAGAGCTTCCAAGACCAGCAAGGTTTAAGAGTACGTGACCACCAAGCCAGCACTACAAGAAATATTAAAAGGGGTTCTATAAAAGAAGAAATAACCCAAGAGTGACATAAAACAGAAATTTACAGAGACAATCTATAGAAACAAGGACTTTGCAGGCAACATGATGTCAATAAAGACGTATCTTTCAATAATCACTCTCAATGTGAGTGGCCTAAATATTCCCATAAAATGGCACAGGGTTACAGACTAGACAAAAGGACATGACCTATCCATATGTTGTCTACAAGAGACCCATTTTTGAACCTAAGGATACATCCAGACAGAGAGTGAAGGGATGGAGGAGCATCTTTCATGCCAATGGGCCTCAAAGGAAAGCTAGGGTAGCGATTCTATTGGATAAACTAGATTTTAACATAAAGACTGTATTCAGAGATAAAGAAGGACACCACATCAATCTTAAAGGGTTTATCCACCATGAATATCTAACAATTGTAAATATTTATGTCACCAATATGGGAGCAGCCAACTACATAAGACAACTGTTAATCAAGATAAAGAGTCATACTGATATGAATACATTAATAGTAGGATATTGGGGACGCCTGAGTGGCTCAGTTGGTTAAGCGGCTGCCTTTGGCTCAGGTCATGATCCCAGCGTCCTGGGATCGAGTCCTACATCAGGCTCCTTGCTCAGCAGGGAGCCTGCTTCTCCCTCTGCCTCTGCCTGCCTCTCTGTCTGCCTGTGCTTGATCTCGCTCCCTCTTTCTCTCTTACAAAAAAATAAATAAAGTCTTAAAAAAAAAAAAACATTATACTTAAAAAAAAAGTAGGATATTCAACACGACTTTCAGTAATAGAAAGAACATCCAAGTAGAAAATCAATAAACAGACAAGAGCATTGAATGACACATTGGACCAGATGGACTTTATAGATACATACAGAACATTCCACCCTAAAACAATAGAATGCTTATTCTTCTAGAGCGCAAATGGAACTTTCTCCAAAAGAAACCACATACTGGGTCACTAATCAGGGTCCAACTGATACCAAAAGATTGAAATTATTCCCTGCATATTCTCAGACCACAAAGTTTTGAATCTGGAAGTCAATCACAAGAAAAAAGTTTGAAAGGAATTCAAACAATTGGAAGCTAAAGGCCACCTTGCTTAAGAATGTTTGGATCAACCAGGGAATCAAAAAAGAACTCATACAATTGGAAACCAATGAGAATGAAGACACATTGGTCCAAAACCTCTGGGACATGGTAAAGGCGGTCCTAAGTGGGAAATACATAACCATCCAAGCCTCCCTCAAAAAATTGAAAAATCTGGAATACATCAGCACTCTTTACACCTTAAAAGCTGCAAAATCAACAACAAATTAAGCCAACCCTACATACAAGAAGGGAAATAATCAAGATTAGAGCAGAGATCAATGAGATAGAAACTAGAGATACATTAGAACACATCAACGAAATTAGAAGCTTTTTTTTTTTTTGAAGAATCAATGAAATCAATAAACCACTGGCCAAACTAATCCAAAAGAAAAGAGAGAGGACCCAAATTAATAAAATTATGAACGAAAAGGGAGAGTTCATGACTAACACCAAGGAAATAGAAACAATCATAAGAAATTATCAATAGTTATATGCCAATAAATTAAACAACCTAGATGAAATGGATGAATTCCTAGAAACTATAAACTTCCAAAATGGAATCAGGAAGAAATTAACAATTTGAATAGACCAATATCTAGTAACAAGATTGAAGCAGTGATCAAAAACCTCCCAAAAAACAAGAGCTCAGAACCTGACATATTCACTGGGGAATTCTACCAAGCATTCAAAGAAGAAGTAATGCTTATTCTCCTGAAGTTGTTTCAAAAAAATAGAAACAGAAGGAAAGCTCCCGGACTCTATGATGCCAGCATTACCCTGATCCCCAAACCAGGCAAAGACCCCACTAAAAAGGAGAATATCAGAACAATATCCCTGATGACTATGGATGCTAAGATTCTTAACAAGATCCTAGCTAATAGGATCCCACAGTACATTAAAAAGATTATCTACCATGACCAGGTGGGATTTATCCATGGGATGCAAAGGTGTTCCAACATTCACAAATCAATCAACGTGGTAGAACAAATCAATAAGAGAAGAGAGAAGAACAACATGGCCCTCTCAATTGATGCAGAAAAAGCATTTGACAAGATACAGCATTTGTTCCTGATTAAAATGCTTCAAAATATAGATATAGAGGAAACATTCCTCAACTTCATAAACTCTTTCTATGCTTGAGGCATCACAATTCTGAACTTCAAGTTATATCACAGAGCTGCAGTGATAAAATAGTATGGTACTGACAAAAAAACAGACACATAGATCAATAGAATGGAATAGAAAACTCAGGAATGAACCCAAAACTATATTGTCAATTAATTTTTGATAAAGCAGGAAAGAATGTCTAATGGGAAAAAGATGGCCTTTTCAACAAATGTTGGGAGAACTGGACAGCAATATGCAGAAGAATGAAACTGGACCACTTTCTTATACCATACAGAAAAATAAATTCAAAATGCACTAAAAACCTAAATGTGAGACCTGAAACCATAACATCCTAGAAGCTACTGGCTGTAGCAACCTTTTTCTAGATAGGTTCCCTGAGGCAAGGGAAACAAAAGCAAAAATAAACTATCAGATTATATCACACAAAAAAAGTTTCTGCACAGTGAAGGAAACAATCAACAAATTAAAAAGTAATGTTTGGAATGCATGAAGATATTTGCAAATGACATATCTCATAAAGGTTTAGTATCCAAAATTTACCAAAAACTTACACATATAACTTGAGATCCAATAAACAAAGAACTCAATTTAAAAATGGGGAGAAGACATGAACAGACATTTCTCCAAAGAAGACATACAAAGGGCCAAGAGACACGTGGAAAGATGCTTAACATCACTTGTAATCAGGGAAATGCAAATAAAAACTACATTAAGATAATACCTCACAATTTTAAGAATGGCTAAAATCAGCAACACAAGAAACAACAGCTGTTGCTAAGGATGTAGAGAAAAAAAGAACCCTTTGGAAATGTTGATAAGAATGCAAACTGTGCTTCCACCATGGAAAACAGTATGGAGTTTCCCCAAAACGTTAAAAATAGAACTACTCTATGATCCAGGAATCACACTACTGGGTATTTACCACCCCTCAAAAAATACAGAAACATTAATTCAAAGGGATATATGCGCCTCTATATTTATAACCACATTATTTATAATACCCAAGATATGGAAAGAGTCCAAGTGTCCATGGATTGATGAATGGATAAAGAAGCAGTGTGTGTGTGTGTGTGTGTGTGTGTGCGTTTGCATGTGTGTATGTGTGTGTACACACACATACATCTCATTCTTTTATATGGCTACATAACATTCCATATATAAAAGACTTCCATCTAAAATGGAATATTATGTAGTCATAAAAAGAATGAAATCTTGCATTCATCTGTTGATGGACATCTAGGTTCTTTCCATAACTTGGCTATTGTGGACATTGCTGCTATAAACATTCGGGTACACGTGCCCCTTTGGATCACTACGTTTGTATCTTTAGGATAGATACCCAGTAGTGCAATTGCTGGGTCATTAGGTAGCTCTATTTTCAATTTTTTGAGGAACCTCCATGCTGTTTTCCAGAGTGGTTGCACCAGCTTGCATTCCCACCAACAGTGTAGGAGGGTTCCCCTTTCTCCACATCCTCGCCAGCATCTGTCATTTCCTGACTTGTTCATTTTAGCCATTCTGACTGGTGTGAGGTGGTATCTCATTGTGGTTTTGATTTGTATTTCCCTGATGCCCAGTGATATGGAGCACTTTCTCATGTGTCTGTTGGCCATCTGGATGTCTTCTTTGCAGAAATGTCTGTTCATGTCCTCTGCCCATTTCTTGATTGGATTATTTGTTCTTTGGGTGTTGAGTTTGCTAAGCTCTTTGTAGATTTTAGATACTAGCCCTTTATCTGATCTGTCATTTGCAAAGAAGATGTGGTATATATATACAATGGAATACTATGCAGCCATCAAAAGAAATGAAATCTTACCATTTGCGACGACATGGATGGAACTAGAGCGTATTATGCTTAGCGAAATAAGTCAACTGGAGAAAGACAACTACCACATGATCTCCCTGATATGAGGAAGTGGAGATGCAACGGGGGTGGGAGTTAAGGTGGTAGGAAAAGTAAAAATGAAAGAAGATGGGATCGGGAGGGAGAAAAACCAAAAGAGACTCTTAATGTCATAAAACAAACTGAGGGGGGTGGGGGGGAAGAGGGGTTGGGTGAGGGTGGTGGGGTTACATCATATGTTTAAATAAAGCTTAAATAAAGTAAAAAAAAAAAAAAAAAGAATGAAATCTTGCCATTTACAACAACATGGATAGAACTTGAGACTGTAGTGGTAAGTGAAGGGGCATCTGTGTGACTCAGTCAGTTAGGCATCTGCCTTAGGCTCAGGGCATGATCCTAGGTCTTAGCATCAAGCCCCAAGTTAGGCTTTCTGGTTGGTAGAGAGCCTGCTTCTCCCTCTACCTGCCATCCTGCTTGCTTGTGTTCTCTCTCTTTGTCAAATAAATAAATCAAATCTTAAAAAAATAAAATAGTATTACACTAAGTGAAATAAGCCAGTCAGAGAAAGGCAAATACCATGTGATTTCACATGATTTCATTTGGAATTTAAGAAACAAAACAAATGAACAAAGGGAGAAAAGAGAGAAAGAGAGAGAGAGAAACCAAGAAGCAGACTCCTAACTATAGAGAACAAACTGATGGCTAGTACAAACAACTACTATATTGTAAATTGTAATTCAATTGGCCACCCGTGTGTGACATAGCATGACTATGCAACTTTCTCTGTGTGTTACAATCTCATTGGCCACCTGTGTGTATCCAGGCTCAACCACATGGTCTTTGCCCTATAAAAGTTAGTCTGTGAGGGGTTGCTTTCTCTGTAAGAGGCAGCCCGACCGGTAGGTTTGATTCTCAGTGCTTGGCGCTAAATTAAGCTTTGCTTGACCTTGGGTTTGTATCAATCTCACTCCTTTGATCACAGACCCTAACAGTTTGTAGACTCATAATTATTTTCCTTAAAGTCATTATTTTGAATATTTATATGAACATCAGACACAGGAAAGGATACATGGAATACAATAGCCATGCAGTACTTTTTTCAGGATAAGTAGCTTATAAAGAAGAGTTATTTTTAAATTGAAGTATGTGTTTATAAAGGTAAATTCTCTTGAGATTAAAAAGATAAAGGAGCAATAAAAGGTCTACGTGTCATTTTGTTTTGTATCCTTGTACACTAACAAAACAAATCCATCTTTCCTATAATAGTGTAGTCTGCTTATTTATCTAGGCAGAACCTTAATTGAAAGTTTTTGGATTAAAAGAATTGAGAAACAGAGGAGACAAATAAATAACTAGGAAGAAAGGACCAAAGAGCTAGTTTTTATGTATATTTTATCCACATTACTGACTTCTACTTTGACAGCTATTCTAATTGTATTTTCTTGGAAGTCTACTAATTTAACATACTTGTTATAATCCCAGTAGTACCATAATTCTTCCTCTTATGTGATGTGAAAAAGTTTTTTCGGGTTTTTGTTTGTTTGTTTGTTTTTTGTTTGTTTGTTTTGTTTGTTTGTTTTACAATAAGTTCTGGAAAACTACATTATCCCTAATGTCCCTACCACTTATTACTATTTTTTTTTTCCTTAATAAAAACGCTGAAAAGTAGCTTGGTACCTGAAACTCCAGCCACAGGCTGCATTCTTCAGCTTCTCATGCAGCTATGTTATGACTAATCTCTGTGACCACATTCTACCAATGGAATGTAAGGCGGGGGAAAGATGCATGCAATTTCCTTTGTTTTAATGGGAAAGACTTCACTCATCTTCCTCCACATCCCCCCTTTCACTATGACTGAAATCATTGACCACATGAATCTGAGAAGCATTTTAGTGAAGGTAGAGTTACAAATTAGAAACAGCCTAATATGAATACTTCTTTATCCCCATGAACTCCTTATTCCTGCTCATATTATTTAGAAGAGAAAGGAGAATGAAATGACTATCTTCTATTACTTTTTGTTTGTAGTTTGTCGTTGTTGTTGTTACAGAGCAGACCTAAATCTTAAATAATGACAAATGATAAAATATGTATTTTTTGCTAGACTCAAATTTGCTCAAATTTTATTTATAAAAATATTTATATTATTAAGCAGTTTAATTTCAGATGAGATGTTACTGTTATGCCCACTATGTTTTGTTTTAAATGACATGGTTATTTGGTAGGAACCATAGACTTGCTTTGCAAAATTATTTAAAACAAGTTGGGGATCCAAGCAATTTGTATTGTCTTAACAAATGAGTATTAATGATATAAATATGTTACCTTCCTATTTTCCAGTAGCATTTTAAGATATTTTCTCAAGGGCAGTTCCATCTCAAGGGTTTCAGACACTCACAAAGATCCAGATCTATCATTGGCATTGTTCCTATCCTTATAATAAACTTTCAAAATATAGCAGAGTATCACAGTATAAAACAGAGAAATGAGGCTGAAACATGAAGTAAATAGCCTCTACTTAGAAATACTTATGTAATTTATTAATATGTATCAATGGAAGTCTGAAGAGCCTGTGTGGAAATGAATTCTAAAAGTATTAGACAAAGAAGGACAAAACATTATCTTGCGTTGGGATACATATACTGATATGGATTCTATTTTTCTTTTTTTAAGATTTTATTTAGGTGTACCTGGGTGGCTCAGTCAGTTTTTATTTTATTTTTATTTTATTTTACTTATTTATTTGACAGAGGAAAAACACAAACACAATAAAAAATATTTTATTTTTTTATTTATTTATTTGACACAGAGAGAGAAAGCACAAGCACAATAAAATTTTTATTTTTATTTATTTATTTATTTGTCATACAGAGTAAGCACAAGCAAGGGGAGCAGTAGGAAGAGGGAGAGGGAGAAGCAGGCTCCCAGCTGAGCAGGGAGCCCAATGTGGGGGTCGATCCCAGGACCCTGGGATAATGACCCAAGCTGAAGGCAGACATTTAACCGACTGAGTCCCCCAGGTGCCCTGACATGGGATTCTAGATTTAGCATACTGGTTCATGCACAAGAGAATGGTAGATAATCTGCTTGTCTGGCTAATTATTATCTGGACTCAAAAGTGGCCTAGAAACAATGAGATATCCTGGCTAATGCTATATTAAAGCTGCGACTAAGGAATGAAGGAGTGTTTCAATAAGACTTATACTCAATCTTATGGGTTACTCTTAACCTCTTTGGGAGGTCCTGGAAAATATACCCTTTTCAAATCATTAATAAATTAATTACTGAGTGAATGAGTAAGCATCTGCATTTTGACAAACTGTGAATAGGGTTTGCGATTTAGGAAAGATATCAGTGTGGGGGATACTAAAATGGGATTTGGTTCCATGATATCAGTGAGAATATCACCAACCCAAAGTGACAGAGGACAGGGGTAATTATTAATAATCAGAAAGTGGGCACAATAACCTAAATAAGATGGAATTGTAAGCAAAGTGTTTTGACTAGCAGAGATCTGTGGTGAGATTAAAAAAAAAAAAATCCATTCAGTTCAGTTGACAACAGTTAAGCTAAAAGTTACAGTCTCTACTGAACAGAAAATAAATTTTAAGAATATCGATAATGTCAGACAAGATCACTCCATTACCATTCTAAAGCAAGACAAACACGAAACCATACCTCCATCATATCTGAACATGGACAACTGCAACTACATCATGCAGCCACAAAATAACCAAATATCCCCCTTTCATCTAACATGATTGACTACTATTTATTTTCCCAATGAAAACACTTATTCTGCTCTGATTCTTCCTACTCCCTAGACAAAAATGATTAAAATAACCAGTCAATCAATTGTCTTGCCCCCCATTATTCTTACCAAGATGTTCCCATTTCCTCAGGTTCACTCTCCTTTACTGCAGTGAGGTGATAATTAAAATTGATGTAATTGTAGACATGTTCCTGGTGGCCTTTGGTCCCAGGACTTTCTCCGGTAGTGTTTCCAACAGGATTCAGCTGATGTACTAAACATGACCAGCAAGGTTTCTCAACCTAACAACAGTGAACAACTGATAATACTCGAAGATAATTAAGCAAATTTTACTGAATTAGTATATGTCTGAGCATATTAGATAGCAGAACTTTAAGGAACTGTACTGCATGTTTTTCCTATTAAAATAGATTGGATATTAATCCAGTCTTGCAAATGGCAAAAGGGCAAATCAGTGGAATTAATTATAATCTTGAGACAGTCTTTAGGGAAGCCTGTGATGCAAATGTTTTCAGAACTCTACCCACTCTTTCGTCAATGGCTTAATACCAGAAATTGCAGGTCTGGGATGTAAACAAATGATAGGCAGGCAGACTGCTTCACTACACGAATTTCAGCATTTGTTTAAATGGTATTAAGAGACTTTAGATTTTTAAAAAAAAGTTTTTAAATACAACTCAAAATAAAATAATGGCCTTAAAAATAAAGCAGCTTAATAAATCTGTTCCTCCCTTACATGGCAACAGTAACAACAACAACAAAATATATATATATTTCCCCCCCACACACACACAGGAAAACTTGCTGACATTATTAGTAAAAGGGCCAGTGAAAATTTATTTGATGTGTCTTTGCTGGGTAGAAAAAAGTAATAGAAACACAATCCTGAGGGACTATAAATGCATTCTAAGCAGGACCGTAGTACCTAATGTCCATTGATTCTCCTGAAACAAGGAATGCTTGTCCTACCATTCTCTGTACCACTTCCTTGAGTCATAAGAATACTTCAGGTGGTAGAGATTTAAAGTGCTTATAAGCACTTAAAAAACCTGTAATTATGCCTAAAAATACTTAAAAAATCCTTAAAAAACCTATAATTGTGACTCTTGGATCTCTCACTAGCCAATATGTGTTCCTTTTCTGTGACACCACTCAGAAAACTTAATAGGAAGAAAACTTATATGGAAATATGACAGTGAAGTCAGAGCTCTTCACAGGTTCTTTCTAGAAATACAGAAGGACTCTCCATACATGAGTCATTTGTACTTCATCTGGACCCAAACATAAAGGATTGGGCCTATTGTGAAAGATTTCATAAGAAAAGAAACATAATTTTTCTATTAGATTTTTAATACTCCTACATGACCTTTCAAAAAGCTTTGCAGGGGGACGCCTGGGTGGTTCAGTTGGTTAAGTATCTGCTTTTGGCTCAGGTCATGATCCCGGAGTCCTGGGATCGAGTCCCACATCCGGTTCCCTGCTCAGCAGGGAGTCTGCTTCTCGCTCTGCCTGCTGCTCTCTCACTCTCTTTCTCTCACACACAAATAAATAAAAAAAATGTTAAAAAAAAAAAAAAAAAAAAAGCTTTGCAGTTTTCAGAGTTATAAATAAGCCTGAGAGCTTTCACTTTCTGTTGAGCCTAAGACAAATACAACACTCTCTTTAGAAGTTCTTGTGGCCACCTATTTTGGGTGGACTGATAGAACTTCATTTTGCCTTGGTTTTCTCTTAGAACCACATAATCAGCATTTACTCACTTTCTCATAGGAGAATCAACAATATTCTTGGACTGAAATGGCCACAGCACTTCCTGAAGCTCCCCCATTGTATTCTATTAAATCCTTAATTAAGACATAAGAATTTAACATTCTCTTCTACTCTTCTTTAATACAACATATAAATAACCAATTGCTATTCTTTTTTTTTTTAAGCTTTTATTTATTTATTTGAGAGACAGAGATCACAAGTAGGTAGAGAGGCAGGCAGAGAGAGAGAAAGGAGGAAGCAGGCTCCCTGCTGAGCAGAAAGCCTGATGCTGGGCTCAATTCCAGAACCCTGGGATCATGACCTGAGCCAAAGGCAGAGGCTTTAACCCACTAAGCCACCCAGGTGCTCTGTCCAATTGCTATTCTTAAAAAACAAACAAGTTCCATAACTATTTCTTTTGTTAAATGATTTACCTCAGAAAGGAAGGGAAGACTCAAAAAAGAAACAGAAATTCTGCTAGAAAAAAAAAAAAATCATTATTTGAAACCTAGTATATGTTCCAAATTTTCCTAGGTCAATGACCAGAAATTAATTTTGTAGATGTCTAAGATTGCTGAGCATTGCAGATTCTGAGTGATAATTTTTTCTGAGGTCACATCATCTTTATATAATATAATCTAATTTCCTGCTTATGAAACAATTCTAGGAAAATAATCATGAGCAAGTCTTTTGTTACTTAAAGAATGCCTTACAACCAGTGGTATATGTAATATATTTGATGTCTAAATGGCTAGGGGAAAAAAAAAACAGCTTTAACCTATAAAACAAAGTTATTTTTAAGCAATAATTATGAAATACCTAAGATAATGCACAGAAAAAATTGTGGATAATGATGATCTTCTTATGTATAAATTTGTTACATAATAATGCCAGTAAAGATGATGAAAAAATGAATATGGACAAAAGGAAAATTATTTTTATAAGGAAAATGGTCATGATTACATTTTTCTTTTTTAGAAAGGGTGGAAAACATACTTGTACAATGGTCTGCTGCAATGCATAGCAACATTACAGTTTCTTTTTTTATAACTTAACCTCTATAAATTTGTTTTTGTTTGTTTGTTTGTTTTTTAAAGATTTTATTTTATTTTGATAAGGGGAGACACAGTGAGAGAGGGAACACAGGCAGGAGGAGTGGGAAAGTCAGAAGCAGGCTTCCTGCTGAGCAGGGAGCCTGATGCGGGGCTCGATCCCAGGACTCTGGGATCATGACCTGAGCCGAAGGCAGATGCTTAATGACTGAGCCACCTAGGCATCCCAACCTCTATAAATTTGTTAATGGGGTTTTCAAAATTAGTTTTATTTTCAAAGCCATGTTCAGTAGACAGTATAACCAGAGTAATCAATCCATCTTTCCTCAAAATTGATTGGCAAACAGTATTTCATAAATTTTATTTCTCAAAGATATCTTTCATATAAAGCAACAGGTACAAAAACAGGAAAAGTCTCAAACATAACAATAAGTTTGTGCTTCTAAAAATTCCATTTGATAATACATTTCTAAAATGGTAATATTCGGGACGCCTGGGTGGCTCAGTTGGTTAAGCAGCTGCCTTCGGCTCATGTCATGATCCCAGCGTCCTGGGATCGAGTCCCACATCGGGCTCCTTGCTCAGCAGGGAGCCTGCTTCTCCCTCTGCCTCTGCCTGCTACTCTGTCTGCCTGAGCTCTCTCTCTCTGACAAATAAAATAAATAAAATATTAAAAAAAAAAAAAGATTTAAAATGGTAATATTCTCCATGTTTATGTTTCTATGGGGCTACTTCTAACAGTTTTTAAGTACCTTCTAAATTGAAAATTTTCTACCAATATAGGTTCACCAAAAATTTTATAAATTTATATTTATTAGGTTAAAAACTTTCAAAGAGGGGTGCCTGGGTGGCTCAGTGGGTTAAAGCCTCTGCCTTTGGCTCATGTCATGGCCCTAGGGTCCTGGGATCAAACCCTACATCTGGCTCCTAGCTCCGCGGGAGCCTGCTTCCTCCTATCTCTCTATGCATGCTTATCTCTCTACTTGTGATCTCTGTCTGTCAAATAAATGAATTAAATCTTTAAAAAAATTTCCAAAGGTTGTATTATTCTATAAAAATAAGATTAAATACTGGATTAGAGTGAACTTTGACATTCATTTGATTAATTGCTTTAGAACACGCATCCAGTGCTAAATGTAATTAACTGAAGCATTCAAATACTGACAGTTGCTTTTTTTCTTTTTTTTTTTTTTTTTTCTGAAAATATAAGACCATAAATTGTCCTTTCCGTACATGCTTTTGTTTTATAGCTAATGGTACTTTGGGTAATTTCTATATATCAATATTCGATAAGCTATATAAAATTTGTGTTTCACTGGCATTATTCAAGATTAAGTCTGGTTATTGAAAAATACTTGTGTTTGACTCACCTCATCTAAAATTTCATGTCAGAAAAATACCTCAGAACTAAAATAATTACATATAGTGATGACCACAACTGGAGCTAATCCTCTTATGTCTGCCTTTTAAAATGCATCAAATGAGGGGCTCCTGGGTGGCTCCGTGGGTTAAAGCCTCTGCCTTCGGCTCAGGTCATGATCTCAGGGTCCTGGGATCAAGCCCTGCATCGGGCTCTTTGCGCTGCATGGGGCCTGCTTCCTCCTCTCTCTCTGCCTGCCTCTCTGCCTACTTGTGATCTCTGTCTGTCAAATAAATAAAATAAAATCTTTAAAAAAATAAATAAATAAAATGCATCAAATGATACTTCTAATACTGAGTTGTTCAAAACATACCTTTATCATGAGCATAGCTTTATACTAAGCATTACATCTTGTCTAGAAAAATATTTTTACAAGTATCCCTACATTTTGCATCATTTTTCATGATGAGGTAAAACTGAAAAGTACAATTTTTCCCTCCCAGAGTTAAAGAAAAGTCACAAAAGAAGAAAACTTCAAAATAGTTAATTCCTCAAAATAATGAACATGCAATTATTAGTTATCTTGGATCTACTATGTAGAACAGGACTATGAGGTACTACATGGATTGGAATTATTTGATCTGATTAATTGGAAGTAGTAAGATTAACTAATTTGAGTTTTTCATGTGTTATATATATATATTTATATATTATTTATAGTATATAATATGTAAATATATATATTTATAGTATAGTTTTAAATATAAACATATAGACACATATTTATATGCATATCCACTTCTTATCACTGAACATACAAATATATCTTTACATGTATAAATTACATATAATATATGTCTATACCTAGAAATATATATCTTTGCCAAACAACATCAATTATTTAGAATTTAGAGCAAAAAATGTTTCTTTTTCCCAGGATGTATATCACTGATGTTAGAATTAGTTGTTTATTTCCTCTGAAACACAAATGCTATCATGTACCATATCATATATAGTATATCATGTATACGTCATATAATAAATGGGTTCATCTATAGATTCAATGCAATCCCTATAAAAATTCCAATAGTAGTTTTCATAGAAATGGGGAAAAATAATACAATTCAAATGGAACCACAACAGACCACAAATAGACAATGCAATCTTAAGAAAGAAGGCTAGAGACATCATACTTCCTAAATTCAAACTTTAATACAAAGATATAGTAATAAAAACAGTATATCAGCACAAAAACTGACACAAAGACCAATGAAACTTACAGCTAGAAATTAACTTATGCATATATAATCAAATAATATATAACAAGGGATGTAAGAATACTTGATGGGGAAAGAATGGTCTCAATAAATGGTGTTAACAAAACTGGATATTCACAGGCAAAAGAATATGACCCCATCTTATACTGCTTATAAAAATTAACTTGAAATGAATTAAGGACAAATAGGTAACACCTAAAAACTGTAAAACTCCTAAGGATAACAAACAAACTAAAAACAAAGGAAAAAACTCCTTGACATTGGTCTTGACGATGCGTTTTTAAATATGACACTGAGGGGGGCCTGGGTGGCTGTCATTAAGCATCTGCCTTTGACTCAGGTCGTGATTCCAGGATCCTGGGATGGAGCCCCACATTGAACTCCCTGCTAAGCAGGGAGTCCGCTTCTCCCTCTCCCACCGCCCCCCCCGCTTGTGTACCCTCTCTAGCTGTCTCTCTCTCTGTCAAATAAATACATAATATCTTTGAAAAATAATAAATAAAAATAAATATGACACTGAAAGCACAAGCAACCAAAGCAAAAATAAACAAGTGGAACTATATCACTAAAAATCTACTGCATAGCAAAAGAAACCATCAACAAATTAAAAGGCAGCCTACAGAATGTGAGAAAATATTTGTAAATCATATATCTGATGAGGTAAATATTCAAAATATATAAAAAAATTATACAAACCAATAGTGAATGAAACATATAATCTGATTTTAAAATGGGCAAAGGACCCAAATAGACATTTTCCAGAAGAAACAAGTATATAAAAATGTGCTCAATATCATTAATCATCAGAAAAATGTAAATTAAAACCATAATGAGATATCATCACTATCCGTTAAAATGGCTTTATTAAAAAATGAAGAGATGACAAATGATGGTTAGGTTGTGGAGAAAGGGAATCCTTATACACTATTGCTGTCTTTCCATTATGGAAAACGCTTATGGAGTTTTCTCAAAAAAATTGAAAATAAAACTACCATTTGACCCAGCAAACACACTTTTGGCATCTATCTGAAGGAAATGAAATCACTATCTCATAAAAAAATCTTCACACCCATGTTCATTATACAATATATTAATTACAATATGAAACATATGACAACAACATAAATGCCCATCAATGGATGAATGGATATAGAAAATGTGATACACACACACACACACACACACACACACACAGAGGAATATTTTCACCCATTAAAAAAAAAATGCTGCCAATTACAATAACAAAGTTGGAACTTGAGGAAATTATGCCAAGTCAAGTCAGAGTAAGAAAGACAAATACTGTATGATCTCATTTATACATAGAATCTAAAAAGCTGAAATATATAGAAACTTAGTAGATTGGTTCTTGTTACCAGGAGGTGGGGGATGGGATAAATGGAGAAATGTTAGTCAAAGGGTACAAACTTATGAAAAGGATAACTTCTAGGTGACCATGTTAACAATGCTGTATTTTATGTTTGAAAGTTGCTAAGAAAGTAAATCTTAAATATTGTCATCACAGAAACAACAAATGGTAATTATGTGACACAAAAGAGGTTTTTGTTGTTTTTTTTTTTAAGATTTTATTTATTTATTTGACAGACAGAGATCACAAGTAGGCAAGAGAGGCAGGCAGGGAGAGAGAGGAGGAAGCAGGCTCCCCGCTGAGCAGAGAGCCCGATGCGGGGCTCGATCCTAGGACTCTGGGATCATGACCTGAGCGGAAGGCAGAGGCTTAACCCACTGAGCCACCCAGGTGCCCCCACAAAAGAGGTTTTAAATAACCTTATTGTAAACATTTCACAATACACACACACATCAACTCATCAAATTGTACCTCTTAGATTTACACAATTTTATGTCAATAATATCTCAATAAAGCTGGGAACAAAAAAGATTCTTGGATCAAGAAGATGTGGGACAAAACAGCTTCCACAGAAAATGAAAAAAACATAACTTTCTACGTCAATTTGTTATTTCCTTTTGATTTACTATGTATTATAGTTATAATTGTATTTTCGCACCTCTTTGTGATCATTTGGCCTCTGACATAACATCACCGTATTATTCTTCATCTCATCTGGCTTTCTTCTGTCACCTAAGGAAAAGCAGAACTTATTTTTTTCTCAGACTGTAGTTTCTGTTCTAAATCTAATTGATGCCCAAATTTGTCATTTTCCATGTGATTCTGATGACACAAACTTAATAGCTATTCTTTTCACCACTTTGAAGGCATATTTTTAACATGTTTCTTGTGAAATATAAATTGTCCTATCATTGTCAACCTCGACCTCAACCTTCAGTCTTACTGGTTTTCACCTAGACTCCCAGTCAAAACAACAACAACAACAAAAAGCCAAAACAAAACAAAACAAAAACTTTCACTGAAATAATATTTGAATTGCCAGCAGAGAAAAGTGCACCAGGGATAACAAATTGTGGGGCTATCATTCCTACTATAGCCAGTTTGCTCTCTTCAGAGAATTTCTAGTCTGATTTGTGAATGCTATTTATATGCACTCAGAAAGTAACCCTGCTTTCAGATACCAGTAACTGACTTGATCTCATAGTAATAAATATTATATTCCTAGTCTGTCTGTGCCCACTAGGATATTATATATATATAAGTAGGATACTATATGCATGTATGTATCATATACTTACCTAAAATGGGGTGGACTTGGATGGTGCCAGACATCAAACTGGGGTACCAATGTTCCATGCCAGAAGCCAACATCATTGCCCCAAGGTCTGCAGTCTCCTGAAAGGGGGCACGTTAGGTATACACAGTTCACTTTCCCAGTGGGGTCTCAAGTGGTCCTGTCCCTGCAGAGCCTTTGGGACAAAAGTTTCCTGCACCATGACTAGGGTCTCTGGTGGCGTTATGACTCTGAGTGTGGTGTGGGCACAGAAAAGTATTGAGCTTTGCCTAACTGGTGGTATGAACCAGTCTCCTTAAGGAGAAGTTTGGGAAAAGAGATTTTGGTTGCTTTGCAGCCAGGTGATTCTTATCCCAGGATTCTCCTATTGGCTCCCACAGAGCTCCTCAGATCGCATAAGATCTGGCTTCCTGGGGCAACTGGGTGGCTCACTGGGTTGAACTTACATTCTTAATTTCAGCAGAGGACATGATCTCAGGGTCATAAGAGTGAGATCCATGTGGCACTTTGTGGGTATAGAGCCTGCTTAAGATTCTCTCTCTCTTCCTCTTACCCCCAACAAGCTCCCATGTGCTCTCTCTCTCTCAAAAAAAAAAAAAAAAAAAAAAAAAATTAACCTCCATTAGCTCACATCCTATAATTAATTCCCTCTTCCAACAGAGATATCTTGTGATTCCTCCAATGTGCTTTTTACTGCTGCAGCAAAATAATAAACTTAACTGTGATTGACTAGTTGTGTTCTTTTTGATCTTTGACCCTGATTTTTATTAATGTCAATCACTAAATAAAGATGAGGTCCCTAAAAACATAACAGGTGGATATCCTGATAAAGTGGTACTAAAACAAATATGGGGGGAAATATCTAAGTCTGTTTAACAGAAACCTAACTCACCACATACTCACTTCCCAGAACTGAACTGGCTTACAAATATATATTCCAATGGAGCTGGTTCTCTCTGAAGTAAAGGCCAGCAATTTGACCCCTGCTGCATATATTATATCTCTCTGGACTAATCTGTGGTTATTTACCTGGGTATGCTTTCAAAAGGAAAAAGAAATAGCTATAAACAGTATACAGAGCATTTTCTATCACAGAGATAGCAAGGATCCTCCCCATCCCCCACCTCAATAATATATGTAGAGCACCTTCTGTCTTAAGAAGGCAATGATCCTCCTCACCAGCCCCTCTAACCTAGGAGAAAGATGACTCACACAAAAATATTTCAAGCCCTCTCCACATGACTTTTGCCAGAAGGTCTTATCCATTGTCAGAATTTCCTGTTAAACATCATCTCTGATGAAGGGACAGATTGTCTGACAAAGAGCACAAAGAGTCACACCCACAGAATAGTTTTACCATGTGCTCAGTAATCCAAAAGCAGCTGGTTTGACAGAATTATGTCATAACCCACAGAATGCTCAGTTTCAATGCCAGCTGGCAGACAACTCCCTAAAGGATTGAAGTGCTTTCCTAAATAATTTAGTTTATAACATAATCAGTAGCCATATATGGTACTGTTTCTTCCATAGCCAGAAAAATAGATCCACAAAGGGATGTAGGGTGGAAATGGCTCTTTTACTAGGGAATCAAATAGCCTACTAGACTCCATGGGATTGAAAGTTCTATTGTGGAAAGGAGAAATGTTCCAGTTTCTTCAAAACTGTGGAATATCACAATGATTTCACTCATCTAGAAGCTGAGACATTTCTCTGGCTATTACAGTTCCTTATGTCACTGAACCTATGAATATAGAAGATGATTGTTAAATTGAGTGTTGGCTGATTGGTCCTGATTCTAAGTAAAAAATGAGTTGCTCTGCTCTATACTTGTACCAAGCTAATATAGACAGAACCTGGAGGCCTCACTAAGGCACTTCTTACAGTCTCTTGTCCAGTAGTTTTTTTCCAATGAAAATGTACTGAGACTATGCAAAGACAATGTTAATGAGGACTCAGATCATCAAGTAGTTTGAGTCTTTTGCCAGGTAAAAAGCCAGGTGTATCCTAGGTGCTGATAGAGAGTAAAAAGCCTGGAATGCTTGGTAGAAAAGCCATAAATATCAATTAAAGCCTCATAATCAGTTATAGTAGCCATGTTTTATGTTACTTTATTCATTTCTCCACTTTTTTAGTTACTACTTGATATGAAGAATATCAATGGTGAATAATGTTTGGTTTTACTTGAGAATTCAATGCAACACTCCACAGGATATGGTAGCTAATGGGATTTTTTTTTTTTTTTTGTATCCTCTGTGTTCAGATATAAATATTTCAAAGTATGTTTTCAGTCAGATAAAAAAAAACAACACAAACAAACAAACAAAGACCCAAAAACCAAAAACCAAAATTGAAAAGGATATTTTGTTTGCCATTATAAAGTCATCCTTTACTGTTCTATGCACTCTTCTATATTCCATACTCTCTAATATATTTTCTTTCCTCTGCTGTTCTTTTTCTAAAACTGAAGGTTGGCTCTTATTAGCTACATGGATAGATTATTTCTCAGTTCATGACTTAGTTTCAACAACAAAAGATACTGGCAGGCAGGAGATTTATAGAATGGGAAAAGAGTTACATCTATTTTATTCTCTAACTTCTCTTGTGTCAGATCCCTTGGGGTTGACTCAGTTCTATAGTAGTTCTCTCCATATCTCTCCCACCACCCACCCTACCTCCGTTTCTCTCTCTCTGTCTTCCTTTTTCTTTCTTTCTTTCTTTCTTTCTTTCTTTCTTTCTTTCTTTCTTTCTTTCTTTCTTTCTTTCTTTCTCCTTCCTTCCTTCCTTCCTTCCTTCCTTCCTTCCTTCCTTCCTTCCTTCCTTCCTTCCTTCCTTCCTTCCTTCTTCCCTTCCCTCCTTCCTTTCCCATCCATTTCCCCTCCTTCACTATCTCTACCTATCCCTCTTTCCAGCTTTTTTCTCCTGGCCCATTAAGTCTTAGAAGTGGAAATAACTCCCTATTGTTACTATCTCTTGGCACTACATTACCCCTTGTTTCTTTTTAAAACTCTTTCCCAAACCTTTGTAAGTACTTTGATTGCCCTCAAATTATTTCCTTTTCTTTTCCTCTCCACTATTGCAAATCCACCCCCCACCCCACTATTCAAACATAGTTTAAACTTCTTTGTTCTGGTTTCTTATTTTGTTTTGCATTAGATAATATTATCTCTTTTTCAAGAATATCAACGCTTAACATTTAAATTCACATTTTTATGTTCAACTAACATTCACTGAGAATTTATCCCATGCAAGCAATTGCTCTAGGCATTACAAATACAACAGCAAACAAAACATACAAAGAATCTATTCCTAAGGGGCTTATATTCTAATAAGAAGAGACATACTGCAAATACATAATCAAACAAATATAACATTTACTTAATCTTACTAATATTTTTATCTAATCATTTAACTCAACATATAAAATCATATTTTTCATGTCATTATACATTAATCAAAATCCACTGAATATATGACATAAAGAGTGAACTTTAAATTATGGACTTCAGTTAATCTCGTATCAATATCAGTTCATCAACTTTAACAAATATACCACAATGATGAGAGGGAAAATTAGAGGGACAGGGAGAGAGCACATATGGAGACTCTCTACTTGCCCTCAATTTTTTTTTTTTTTTTGCCCTCAATTTTTTTTTTAAACCCAAACAGCTTTAAAAAATGAAGTCTATTCCTCTTTTCTGGCTGGAACCATGGAGGGTGCAGAAGAGAAGAAAAAGAAGATTCCTGATGTGTTAGAAAACCTTGAAAAGAAGTGAAGGAATTTCACATAGGTGAAGATCAAGCATCTGAGGTTTGCTCAAAAGATGCTTTGAAAGGCAAGGAGGAAACTTATCTATGAAAAAGCTAAGCATTACCACAAAGAATACAGGCAGATGTACTGAAAATTCGAATGGCGAGGATGGCAAGAAAAGCTGGCAACTTCTACATATCTGTGGAATCCAAACTGACATTTGTCATCAGGATCAGAGGTATCAATAGTGTGACCCCAAATGTTCGAAAGGTGTTGCAGCTTCTTCACCTTCGCCAAATCTTCAATGGCTCCTTTGTTAAGCTCAACAAGGCTTCAGTTAACATATTAAGGATTGTGGAACCATATACAGCATGGGGTTACCCAAACCTGAAGTCAGTGAATGAATTGATCTACAAGCATGGTTATGGCAAAATCAACAGGAAGCAAATGGCCCTGACAGATCACATTGATTATCCGATCCATTGGTAAATATGGCATCATCTGCATGGAGGATCTGATTCATAAGATCTATACTGTTGGAAAACTGTAGGAAAACATTTCAAAGAGGCAAACAACTTTTTTATGGCCCTTCAAATTATCTTCTCCATGAAGGGCAATGAAAAAAAAGATCATTTTGTGGAAAGTGGAGATGCTGGCAACAGAGAAGACCAGATCAATTGGCTTATTCAAAAGATAAACTAAGGTATCTACATGATTATTTTTGCAATCTTGTCAGTTAATAAAGGACTACTCTCAAATGGGAAAAAAAAAAAAGTATATTTGTTAAGAAAATCTGTATTGGAACTACTGCTTTCTATCTCCTTTATCTTTTTTTCATCTTTGATTTTTATTGCTATAAAAATTATTTCACATACAATTAGGAACTTTATCCAACAATGAATAACAAAATAACAGTGTCTTAAGAAAACAATTATTCCACTTTTTTAAGATTTATTTATTTATTTATTTGACAGAGAGAAAGAGAGAGTGCACAAGCAGGGGAGCAGCAGAGGGAGAAGCAGACTTCTCACTGAACAGAGAGCCAATGCAGGTCTTGATCCCAAGACCCTGGGTTCATGACTTGAGCCAAAGGCAGATGCTTAACTGATTGAGCCACCAAGTCACCCCCAATTATTCCTCTTTTAGAGAAAAAAAAATATTCTGGAGTGAGTAATCCTGTGTGATAAAATGGACTTCATGCTCATCAAGAACCTAACCATCCTATTTCAGCATCCCAGCAGGTGGTTTCCCTTATCAAGCCAATCTGTATCCAAGATGATTTCAATGTTTAATCACATTCACATTTTATTGAATGAAACAAAGGAGAGGATAAAAGAAGCAACAACCAAAAAGGCCTCCTATCTGATCTGTGAAAACTCTCTTTGGGCAGCCTACAGGGATATTCCACAGAACATTCTACATATATATCACTTGCTAGACCTTAATGACAAGGTCATATTGCTCTAAGGAAGCTGAAGAAATATTTTTCTTAGCTGGCCGTATCGTTACTCAGAATAAAATTGTGGATCTCCTAAATTGAACACCAGTAAGGCCTATTATGTGTCTGGAATCTGCTGATATAGCAATGAGTCAAGTAAACAGGATGAATCTGTTTCAATTTTAAGTGCGCTTACCCTCTGGGAGAAAAATTAAAAAAATATATCAGTCCAAATTCTATATGAACAATAATCTATACCAACATATATTATTGCCCATACAAATGTATATATAAATATATGTGAATATGTGCATATAAATATATATGTATATAAACATATACAAATGTCTATATATTTTATATGTCCATATCCTTATAAATTCATAACAATTCTTATTATATATGGACAAATACTCTGACAATTATACAACAATCATAGTTACTAAATGCAAAGGAAAAAATAAGAGGAATATGTATCAGAAAATGACTGAAGGGCTGATTTTGTTAAGGCAGGTGAAGAGGGACTTTCCAAAGAAATCACATTGGGTTCAGTCATGAATATTGAGAAGGTGGGAATCATGCACAGATCTGGAAGAGCTTTCCAGACTAAAAGGTCAGCAAGTGCAAAAGAACTGAGTTTGGTGCATGAAAAAGAAATAAAGGCCAGAATGGTTGTCATGTAGTGAGCAGGGATTTGAGAGTGGGGAGGTGACATCACAGCCACGAATGGCAGCTAGACCAGAAAGGCCTTATAAGAACTGATAAATTTTGGGCATATTGCTAAGAATAATAAGAACTATTTAGAATGTTTTAACCAGAAACATGTCATTATTTTATTTACCCTTAAGAGAGCTTGCTCTGGTGACTCTGTGTACAAGGGAAGCACAAGAATGAAGAGGTAGCACCTTGATGGCATAGCTGGTTGGGGGTGGACTCTAGGTTTTGGCTCAGGTTTTGATCTCAGTGTTGTGAGATCAGACCCCACATTAGGCTTTGTGCTTCACATAGAGTGTGCTTGAGTGTGCTCTCTGCCCCTCCTGCTTGTGCTCTCTCTTTCTTAGAATAAATATATAAATCTAAAAAAAAAAAAAAAAAAAAGAATGATCAAGAAACCATCAGTTGGCAACTATAGTACCCCAAACAAGAAATATGACATATTAGAGTCATGTGAGTAGAAAGAGTTAGAATTTATCTATTACTTTTAGTATTTTTTTTCAGGACTAGTGGTAGTATGTATTTTAAATTGTCACTTAATTTCACCTTTTGTTCCCACCTCTTATAAATGAAATATTAGTATTTTACTTAATATAAAAAACAATGATTATTATTATTGCCTCCATTTTTTAAAGAACTCCAACATACTGAGGACCATACTGCCTTTTCTATTTTTTAAGATTTTATTTATTTATTTGACAGAAAGAGACACAGCGAGAGAGGGAACATAAACAGGGGGAGTGTGAGAGGGAGAAACAAGCTTGCCCAACAGGGAGCCTGATGTGGGTCTTGATCTCAGGACCCCAGAACCACAACCCAAGCAGAAGGCAGACACCTGAGAGTCACTTAGGTGTTTCACTTCTTAAGTTTTTAATATTTCAAAATAACATGGACCTATAATAAACTATGAGGAACAATATAGTACAGACTCAGGTACCCACTGCTTATTTTAATAAGTCAAAATTCAAAAGCATGATTAAAATCTTTTTTAAATGCTTCAATTTTATTCTCAAAAGACCAGCTGAACAAAAATTACCATGATTTGTAGCTAATTATGTATATGCATGGTATATACATATCATAATTATGTATATGTAGTTAATAACATATATGAATGAATAAGTACATATATTTCCAACAATAGGTACATAAATAAGTACACATATAATACCTTCAGATATTTATATGCATTCATATAAGTAGTATCACATTGTGAATATTCTTCTTTTCACCAATATTAACTTTGTGTAATTCATAAATGAAAATATATAAAGCATATCTTTTGGGGTGCCTGGGTAGCTCAGTGGGTTAAGCCTCTGCCTTTGACTCAGGTCATGATCTCAGGGTCCTGGAATCAAGCCCTGCATCAGGCTCTCTGCTCAGCGGGGAGCCTGCTCCCTAACCCCCCGCCCAATTCTCTGCCTACTTGTGATCCCTGTCTGTCAAATAAATAAAGTTTTTAAAAAAATAAAATAAAATATATCTTACATACTCACCTGATAGTCAATGGTATGCTGATAAGTGTTTAACAACCAGTTCTTTAGATAGTAGATGGTAGGTAGATAGATAAGTAGATGACTGATAGATGATAGAATACAAATGTTATTGATATTAAGGGTGTGTAGCAATTGTTAAATATAAAAAGCACATTGAAAATTCCAAGTAGTAAATCAGTTCTTACAGATTACTGTTGTTGATTTTGGTCAACCTCATATTTATAAACAAGCTAAACTTGAACAAGGATAATTTTGACATAAAAGTTGATACTTTCTTTACATTAACACATAAGATGAAAGTGAAATAACAAAGCATTCACTCTTTCATTTACCATGTTCGTGATATCTTTGTTGAAAAAGATTATCATTTTCAAATATTAGAAAAATGCCTCCTCAAAAATTTGTGGGCTACTCACAAAGTAATGATTGAAGATATGACCAAATTTTAAGTTTAACTGTATTATTAACATATTATTCAGACCTTATTTGTAGCATTTACCAATTTGAGTTTGCCAAACTCATATCCGCAACACCAGGCTGTGACAGCCATGCAAAGCCCAGATCTACATGCTCTCCGTAGCTGGCACAGATGTGACCGTGGAGCGAAAGGTACAAAAGAACCTCCCAGAAAATAGAACTAGTTATAGCCAGATGATTTAACCAAGGTGTATACTCTTTCTGACAAGAAAGTCTCCGCTGTTCCACATGAGTTGGAATTTAATATTGATCAGTAACTGTGAGATATTTTACTCTTCCCTTTCTAAAGGAAATTGTATTTGTGATACATTGTGGGTAGATAATCTGAAGAAGCTCACACATAACCTCAAAATCCTGAACTTTAGGCTGAATGTAGTAAATAATAGAGGTCTATATTGTTTCACATAGGGAGTGGGAGGTTTGTTGTTGTTGTTTTTTCTTTATGAAGATGAGATGGCTGGGCAGAAATACTTGGGAAGGGAATTGATTGGACTATGGTAGAAGCTTTTAGCTATCCCCACTAAACATGTTCCATTTTTCTTTAGCGATTAAGCCCTCAAATATTTTATGGGACATATGTTTACCTAGAAAAAATATGTATATGCTACATTCTTCAGCTTCTCTTGTAAGTGTGGGGCCATATGCAGTGTGACTGAATTCTGTCCTGTGGGATGTGAAGTAACTTTCAAGAAGTAAAATATCTGTAATGTGTTCTCGAGGGAGAAGATGAGCGTTCTTCCTCCCTCTCTCACTTTTTGCTGTTTGGAACAGGCATAAGGATACAATATCATGGACCATTTGGATGAGAACAATATCTTTGGGTTGGTTTAAACTTTAAACACTTGGGGAGAAGGAGCAATGGGAGGAGGCAGCCTCCGTGGTGTGTCTTCTAAGAGTCCAGAGCAGTGACAGGGAATGCCTCAGGGCAGCTGATCATTAAATGCTGTCTTCAACTTGTCATCCTAGCACAGATTTTGTGCTACACTAATATTACCTGGAGGAAACCAGTAATACTTGTCAAAGAGAATACAGACAGGTTTTAAAAAAAAAAATGTTTTTCTCCAATTTGCTCAATTACATCTACCTCTGAAACCTCTCGTATCTGCATTATAGCAACGCAATTTTCACAAATATATTAATTCAAAACATTCTTTAATGTCTCCAGAGAGTTTTCAAGTTGTTAGATGCTGCTAGAGTTCCTGGAATTCATGTTTATTTTCCCTTTTGTTTCTAGATTCTCTTCATTATTGATTTTGAGGGAAGGAGTCAGCAGACTGGGGTAGACTGGTACTCTCTTCATAGGAACCAAAACAAACAAGTGTGTATATTTTCTCTGTCTTAAACAAACAAACAAGAAAAACAAAACAAAACTAAAAACAACAACAACAAAAGGAACTTGCTTGAATTTGAAGAAACAGGAGAGGCTGTTATGTTTATAATTCCACTTGAGTTACTTTATTGCAAACTTTTGAGAGATATTTCAAATACTAAAATGAAATAAGATTTGGAAAGTTGCCTAATTATCAATTCAGTCAAGTAGTCCTAATTGCAATTTGTTTATTTAGGCCTGTAAATATATCCACATGAAAAACAGGACTTTAGACATGTATTGAGTCATAAAACCCCAGAAAGGATTAAGAAAATTTAATAAGGGTGCTTTCATATAGTTTCAAATGAGTTTTGGTATTGTTAACTGAAAAACTATTAGTACTGTAAGTGCTTATAGTTTTCCTAGTTAGTACTGTGTGGATTGTAAAAGACTTCTTGCCTTACAAAGTCACTTCAAATATTTATGTTTGCTTGAAGGCAGTTAGAGTTTATGAAAACAGTAATAATTTCAATTCTTCATTTTCTATTTAATACAAATAAAAGCTTATGTCCAATATTAAAATGTACTTAAAATTAGTTCTTAGTTACATAAGATTGTCCAAATTTTATACTGTACTACTTTTCCATTTTCTAAATCAAAAAAGAAATGTATTACTTTCAATTTATTATGGTGTCATATAAATCTAGAAAGCAAGCCTTCCCCCCAAGTTATAAATGATCTTTAACTAGATGTCTTTAATTATTTTTTCTGATACCTTTGAGATTTACTGTACTTGTATGAGTAAGTATACAGAATAAGTATTTCCTCCAACACACGGGGAAGGTAATAAAGTTTTGTTCTTACCATGAGTCTGTGAAATAAGAGAATCAATCCCTTTGTGAATATTTTTATGAACTTTTAAAAAAAATTAAAAGGATTCCAGGTATAAGAAAAATTATACAGTATTTGTCTTTCTTCATCTGACTTATCTCACTTAATGTAATGCCCTCACATCCACATCATCACAAATGGTGATTTCATTATTTTCTATGCCTAAAAAATGTTGCACTGTGTATAGGCACTGAAGTTGTTTCCCTTGGCTGTTACAAATAATGCTGCAATAAACATGGGGGTGCACAAATCTTTTGAGTTAAGAGTTCATTTTCTTCAGGTAAACATCCTAAAGTAGAATTGCTAGATTGTATGGTAACTCTATTTTTAATTGTTGGAATAACTTCCATGCTGTTTTCCATGGTGGCTCACCAATTGACATTCCTACCAACAGTTTCCTTTCTCCATATCCACACCAACACTTGTTAGTTTTTGTCTTTTTGTTGATAGCCATTCTAATAGGTGTGAGGTGATATCTAATTGTGGTTTTGATTTGCATTTCCTTGATGGTTAATAATGTAGAGCATGTTTTCATGTATCTTTTGGTCATCTGTATATCTTCTTTTTTTAAAAATTTAGTTTAATTTAATTTTTTTCATAGTTTCAAGATCCATTGTTTATACACCACACCCAGTGCTCCATGCAATACATTCCCTCCTTAATACCCACCACCAGGCTCATCCAACCCCCCATCCTCCTCCCCTCCAGAACCTTGTTTGTTTCTCAGAGTTCACAGTCTCTCATGGTTTGCACCCCCCTTATTCCCCCCAACTCACTTCTCCTCTCCATCTTCCAGTGTCCTCTGTGTTATGCCTTATGCTCCACAAGTAAAACCACATGATAATTGATTCTCTCTGCCTGACTTATTTCACTCAGCATAATCTCCTCCAGCCTCACCCATGTTGATACAAACGTTGGGTATTCATACTTTTTGATGGAGGCATAACACTCCATTGTATATATGGACCATATCTTCTTTATCCATTCATCTATTGCAGGGCATCTTGGTTCTTTCCACAGTTTGTTGACTGTGGCCATTGCTGCTATGAACATTGGGAAATGTTGAAAAAGAAAAACAAAGCTGGGGGCATCAAGTTGCCAGATTTCAAGCTTTACTACAAAGCTCTGATCACCAAGACAGCATGGTACTGGGACAAAAACAGACACATAGACCAGTGTAACAGAGTATAGAGCCCAGATATGGACCCCCAACTCTATGGTCAAATAATCTTTGACAGAGCAGGAAAATATCCAGCGGAGAAAAGACAGTCTCTTCAATAAATGGCGCTGGGAAAATTGGACAGTTAGTTATGTAGAGAAGAATGAAACTCGACCATTCTCTTACAGCTACACAAAAATAAATTTGAAGTGGAAAAAAGACTTCAACGTGAGGCAGGAATCTATCAAAATCCTAGAAGAAAACATAAGCAGTAACCTCTTTGACTTTGCCCACAGCGTCTTCTTTCCAAACATGTCTCCAAATGCAAAGGAAACAAAAGTTAAAATGAACTTTTGGGACTTCATCAAGATCAAAAGTTTCTGCACAGCAAAAGAAACAGTCAACAAAACAAAGAGGCAACCCACGGAATGGGAGAAGATATTCGCAAATGACACTGCAGACAAAGGGCTGATTTCCAAGACCTATAAAGAACTCCTCAAACTCAACACACACAAAACAGATAATCATGTCAAAAATGGGCAGAAGAGTGTAGGAGGGTTCCCCTTTCTCCACATCCTCGCCAGCATCTGTCATTTCCCGACTTGTTCATTTTAGCCATTCTGACTGGTGTGAGGTGGTATCTCATTGTGGTTTTGATTTGTATTTCCCTGATGCCCAGTGATGTGGAGCACTTTTTCATGTGTCTGTTGGCCATCTGGATGTCTTCTTTGCAGAAATGTCTGTTCATGTCCTCTGCCCATTTCTTGATTGGATTATTTGTTCTTTGGGTGTTGAGTTTGTTAAGGTCTTTGTAGATTTTGGATACTAGTCCTTTATCTGCTATGTCGTTTGCAAATATCTTTTCCCACTCTGTCAGTTGTCTTTTGGTTTTGTTGACTGTTTCCTTTGCTGTGCAAAAGCTTTTGATCTTGATGAAGTCCCAATAGTTCATTTTTTCCCTTCATTCCCTTGCCTTTGGCGGTGTTCCTAGGAAGAAGTTGCTGCGGCTGAGGTCGAAGAGGTTGCTGCCTGTGTTCTCCTCAAGGATTTTGATGGATTCCTTTCTCACGTTGAGGTCCTTCATCCATTTTGAGTCTATTTTCGTGTGTGGTGTAAGGAAATGGTCCAATTTCATTTTTCTGCATATGGCTGTCCAATTTTCCCAACACCATTTGTTGAAGAGGCTGTTAATGGGAATGCAAGCTGGTGCAACCACTCTGGAAAACAGCATGGAGGTCCCTCAAAAAACTGAAAATAGAACTACCTTATGACCCAGCAATTGCACTACTGGGTATTTACCCTAAAGATACAAATGTAGTGATCCAAAGGGGCACGTGTACCCGAATGTTTATAGCAGCAATGTCCACAATAGCCAAGTTATGGAAAGAACCTAGATGTCCATCAACAGATGAATGGATAAAGAAGAGGTGGTATATATATACAATGGAATACTATGCAGCCATCAAAAGAAATGAAATCTTACCATTTGCGACAACATGGATGGAACTAGAGTGTATTATGCTTAGTGAAATAAGTCAACTGGAGAAAGACAACTATCACATGATCTCCCTGATATGAGGAAGTGGAGATGCAATGGGGGTGGGAGTTAAGGTGGTAGGAAAAGTAAAAATGAAACAAGATGGGATCGGGAGGGAGACAAACCAAAAGAGACTCTTAATGTCATAAAACAAACTGAGGGGGGTGGGGGGAAGAGGGGTTGGGAGAGGGTGGTGGGGTTACATTATATGTTTAAATAAAGCTTAAATTTAAAAAAAAAAATGGGCAGAAGAAATGAAGAAACACTTTTCCAAAGAAGATATACAAATGGCAACAGACACATGAAAAAACATTCATTATCATTAGCCATCGGAAAGATTCAAATCAAAACCACATCTGTATATCTTCTTTAGAAAAATATCTATTCAGCTTTTCTTCCCATTTTGCAATTAGATTGCTTGCTTTTTTGTTATTGAGTTTCTAACTTATTTGTATGATTGGATATTAGCCCCTTATCAGATATAGGATTTGTAAATATTTCTACTATTCAGTTGGTTGCCTTTTCATTTTGTTAATGATTTTTTTTTCTGCTGTGGAGAAGCTTTTTAGTTTGATGCAGTCCTACTTTGTTACATTTGCTTTGTTGTTTTTGCTCTCTGTGCTAGATTCATTAAATAAATTATCACAAAGTCCTATGTCAAGGAGCTTATTACCTATGTTTTCTTCTAGGAGTTTTATGTTTTCAGGTCTTAGTTTCAAGTCTTTACTCCACATTGAGCTCATTTTGTAGTGTACTGTATATTATCATAGTCCATTTTTTATCAAAGGAATGTACCCATTTCTTCAAGGTTGTCCAATTTGTTGGCATATTACTGTTCAGAGTAGCTCCTATGACCCTTTGTATTTCTGTGGTATTAGTTGTAACATACTCTCTTTCATGTTTTTAAAATTTTATTTGAGTCCTCTCTCTCTTAAGTATATCTAAAAGTCTCTCAATTTTGTTTGTTTTTGAAGAACCAGCTCTTAGTTTAATTGGTCTTATCTATTGTCTTTTTAGTCTCTATTCCGTTTATTCCAACTCCAATCTTTCTTATTTCCTTACTTCTACTAATTTTGGATTTTGTTCTTCTTTTTATAGCTTCTTGAGGTCTAAAGTTAGGTTGTTTATTTGAGACTTTTCTTGTTTCTTGTGGTAGGCATTTATCACTATAAACTTCCCTCTTAGAACTGCTTTTGCTTCATCCCATAAATTTTAATATGTTACATCTCCATTTTCATTTGTCTCAAGATATTTTTGTGTCTCTTTTGATTTCTTATTTTTCCTACTGGTTGTTTAATATCATGCTGTTTAATCTCCACACATTAGTGAATTTTATAGTGTTGCTCATGAAATTAATTTCTGGTGTCATACCATTGTGGTTAGAAAAGATACTTGATATGAACTCAATTCTCTTAAATTTATTAAATTATTTTTTGTGGCCTAATGTGTGATCTATCATAGAAAATTATGTGAACCTGAGAAAACTGTGTATTTTGTTGTTTTGTGATGGAATGTCCCATAACTATCTATTAATTTCATCTGATGTTACATGTTGTTTAAAGCTAATATTTCCTTATTGATTTTCTATTTGGATGATCTATCCATTGTTGTAAGTGGAGTATAAAAAGACTCCTACTATTACTGTATTGCTCTATATTTCTCCCTTTGGGTGTTAATATTCACTTTATATATTTTGGTATTCCTACATGTGTGTATAAATAGCTATAAATGTTATATTCTCTTGTTGTATTGACCTTTTTAATATTATGTGGTAACCTTTTCCTCTTATAGCCTTACCTTAAAGTCTATCTTGTCTGAGAGAAATATAGCCTTGCCAGCTTTCTTTTGAATGCAATATTTTTTGCCATCTCTTTGCTTTGAGCTCTGTGTGTCCTTATGTCTAGTTCCTTCCTTGTAAGCAGTATATAGAAATGTCTTATTATTTTAATCAATTCAGTCACTCTGTGTCTTTTTTTTTTTTATTGAAGTTTAGTTGACACACAATGTTACACTAGTTTCAGGTGTATGACATAGTGATTCAACAAGTCTATATGTTCTGCTATACTCACAATACCATTGTTGGTATTGGGTGGCTTTGCCTTCTTCTTGTTTGGAACTCTCCAGGTTTTCTAGATCCGGATGTGTGTTTCTGTACATAGGTTAGGCAAGTTTTCACCTATTATTCTTCATATAAATTTTCTTTCTCTTCTCTCTCTTCTCCTGGGAGCCCTAAGATACAAATATTAGGTAATTTGATGCTGTCTCACACATCCCTTAAGCTATCTTCACCTTGTAAATGAATTTGAAATTTGGCAGGCTTTTCACTCAGTTGAGATCAGCAGGTTTTTTTAAGTTTATTGGGCAAAGATATTTTATTGGAAGTCCCTGAACTTATGTACATGCTTCAAACAGTTTATAATTATCATTTCCATTTGAAGAAGTTTTACTGACTGAGAGTTAGTTTACTGTACAGAGTATGATTTGGCAAGACCTGGACATTTTGCTCATGAGTTAGTCAACATATCAGTTTTATTCACATTTATTTTTAGCTTCACTTGCATGCTCAACTTTATTGAAATGAATAATTAATTCATTATAAGTAAAGAATTTGGCTGCTTGAATTACAGAAGAAAAAATAGTATAATGCCTGTTTGTAGTTATAATTGCTCTAGCAGTCAAGTATTGTATAAGTATTAGAAAAAAAAAGAGTCTTGAATAAATAAAAGTACATGAATAAATGAGTGTGTTTCAATATGTTTATAGAATAGAGAAAACAACTTTTCAATTTCAGGATACTGAAAATGATGATGAGGAAGTGGAATAAAGAGTTCAACTCTTAGTTTTTAGTTGCAACTTTTAATTATTATTACTTTTGCTGTTTTTCTTTCTGTGTTCACCATTGGTAGTGAATCCTAAGGGTTGCCAAATATTACATTTGTCAGTTTAAAAGAAACTCTAAAATCATCAACTTCATTTATCATAAAACTTTTATTTTAGTAAAGACTTTTTTTTATTTTAATAAAGAATCCAGATAGTTCAATCCCACTAAATTCTGTTGCATTTTTATACAACCCTTGACTCACTCACTGTCTCATCTGTTAAACAGTTATGACAGCTGGCAAAATGCAGGAAGGAAGTTGGAAGAGTGCTGGGGAATTAAAGGAAGAAATGGTCAATGTCCTTGAGGTTTATCCAAGATGGTCCTTAATTCCAGTAGAAAGAACTCTTGGAAAATCATACCTCAACCTCTACTTCTAAAGATTTTTTGTGCATTTTCTTTTCTTGTAATAATTTTCATATTTATCTCATGTGAAATTTATGTTTTCTGCTTGTTTCCAAATCTATACAAAATTGTATTTTACTTTTATAAGTTTGTAGCCTATTTCTTTAAATTATTCTCTCTCTCCACCCATTTACCCTCCACCATAACCTATAAGTTTTCTCTCTTTCTCTCCCTCCCGCCCTTCCTTCCTTTTTCTTCTTTATTTCTTCCTTCATTCTCTCTTCTTTCTTTCCTTTTCTTTCTTTCTTTCTTTCTTTCTTTCTTTCTTTCTTTCTTTCTTTCTGTCTTTTTGTCTGTCTGTCTCTATCTCTTTCTTTCTTTTTTTTAATGTTCCAAATACACTTATTTTTTTTACACTCAAGCTAAGTGAAAAAGAAAACTAATGGAGAGGAAACTGGCCAAAATTAGCTATAATTTTTTGGCTATTGCTAAGCTTATAGTAAAGTTTGGGTTCACAAGATTCATTCTTTTTTTTTTAAGATTTTATTTATTTATTTGATAGAGATCACAAGTAGGCAGAGAGGCAGAGAGAGAGAGAGGAGGAAGCAGGCTGTCCGCAAAGCAGAGAGCCCGATGCGGGGCTCGATCCCATGACCCTGGGATCATGACCCCAGCCGAAGGCAGCGGCTTTAACCCACTCAGCCACCCAGGCGCCCCTCACAAGATTCATTCTTAGGACACTGAACCAAAGCAGAAGGTAACATGGCACCTTTAAGCAGAGGCACAAATCTGAAATCCTAGAGGCAGTAATTATTAATTTGTACACTATTAATTTTTCATATCTTCAAGATGGATGCATCAGTTTTCTCCAAATGTATTTCATTATCTGTGCACTTTCAGTGCTTAGAAAAAATAAATTTACTGAATGTCTCTAATTTTACATATGCAAAATCTATTTTAATTGACTCCTTACAAAAAAAAAAAATTGTGATGAAATTCCCATGTTAACAGATGAAATAACAGACACACAGAGAAACAAATTAGAAAAATTTCTCTACCTAGAAAAAACTGAACAGAGAATCAAAGCACTTTTAGTGGTAGAGTGATTCAGTGAGTAATACTATTGCTTACGTGCCTTCTAGGCATCCAGAAATGTGATAACTGATATGACATACAGTGCAGTCAACTGGAAATTCTAGTGAGACTGAGCTCAATCAAAACCCTGGTAAACATGTTAAATTTGTTCCCAAATAGAAAACCTATGTCAAGAAAATGAAACAGTAATATTTGCATTCAGCATAGTGAAATCTTTAAAAATAGAAATGTTCAAGTCAAGCTTGAGTTTCAACCTTGTTCTGCTTCTAATTAATTATGTGATTTCCACTTCATTTCTAAAAATTAGTGTTTATAGTTTTAATAAGTATTAATACTATATCACAAATTTGTTTAAGGAACTAAACAAAAAGCATATAACACAGGGTTTATTGTATAGTAAACACTCAATATTGGCTGTTGTTTTCCTTTATGTGAACTATATTGAAACTCTACAGAAAATAAAATGACTCATTTATTTAAAGAAATTTTACAAGGACCTCAGTAAGCCTGGAGATAAAATTTGTTTGTATACTTTTTTCTTTGATAAGAAATATATCCATATTTACATAATGGATATATTCTAACAGAGGTGGAGTTAAAACACCCTACATAGAAGATGTAGGAAGATAATACTGAGATAAGGAAAATACAATGTTTAAATGTAATTCATAGTAACTTTAGTAACAAAACCATTTCTTCAATTTGAAAATAGCACATTTTTCAATAATGGAAACTTAAAAAAATTATGTATATATTTTAACATATCTGTTTATCTAATTTGTTAATGTTTTTGCTTCCTCCATATATGCATGTGGATAACTGGTGTGTAAAATATATTTTAATTAAATCATCCAAACTGAGAACATTTTATATATTATTTGTGATTCCTAATATTCTGCATTGTTTATAAGCATGTGAAATCACAGTTATCACTCCATAACCTTTCCAGAATAATTTTTTAAACTAATTAATAGGCAATTAAAACATGGTTCTCTTGATTCTTAACCAAGGAAAAACTTCATGTTTAGTTTTACACTTTCTTCCTTCTCTCTACAGGTTAGTGTGAAGGTGCTTTTAATCAGCCACATTCCAGACCCATTCTTCCAGGCCATGGAAGGAGTGTCCAATCCCTGCCAAATCTCCCAAACCAAATTTACTCCTTCAGCATCATCAACCTAGCTGACACTTCATTTGTCATGCACTCTTTTTTCTTTCAAAATCATACTATTCAATGGGAAAATGAGATAAAAACACCATCTGTGTTCCCCTTTAAATAAATTCAATTTACTAGATAAAACTGCAGGTTTATTTTAGCAATATCATTTGTTCCTGCACCAGTCAGGAAGGAGTAGTGTTTGAAAGGTTTGGTAAGTCTTGGCATGCTCTCTGTCACTTCTTGGTAAAACATTTCTGAAAACCAAGACCTCTGCACATTAACTTCATGTGGTTTTGTCTTTTAATCTCTGGATCCCAGTTTGTTTTTGTCTAAAATAGGTGCAGTTACACATATACAAAGACTCTTTAGAGAGTTAAAATACAGCATATAAATAAATGATGTGAAAAAAGTTACAGTATAGATTTATCTTTCTTTATCAAATAAATAGAGGAATTAGAGTACAATGTTTCTTGATAACTTGCTATATTTTCACAATTTTGAGCTAAAATCTGCCCCAAAAGGGGAAAACTCTGTAAAGTAGGGTCTTCTTTAGCAATTTTCAGCATTTAAGAATAAATTATATTATAGACTAATATCTAAGAATATAAAAGATATTTACTCATGACAAAGAGATATTTGAATGCCCTGGATATTGTCACAGAGGCAGTGTGAGTCACGAAGTTGTTGAACAGTAACTAAAATGGCAGCCAAATAAATGATAGCTACATGATGGGGAATAATTTTTGCACACTACTTTTATGATGGTCCTGGAGTCGTGTCCCAGTTTAAATTTGTCCCAGATTTTTCATTTTCAATAAGATATATTTATTAGTAGTTAAATAAAATAAGCTAGTATGAATTTAGTAGACTTCTAATTGTTGCAAGGTTAGTACTAGTTAGAACTAGGGATATCCGATAGGTATCTGTAGTGAACCAATTTCTCACTTTCGTATGGAATTAATTTTAAATTAAAAAATTAGTGATAATTTCTTATTTTCTGGCTTCCATATAGCTAAGAGTGTTCCTTCAGAATGCTCACTGATAAACACAGGCTGCTAGGGAAAGTTGATGGTCAAACCTGTTAGTCGTGTTGCTCCTGCCAGTTCTTTGATGGAACAGCAGGTTTTTCTGTGATGTCCAAAGCCTCTGGTTATCTGGTGGTGGAATCAATGAGAATGATAGAAATAATAGTTTGTGGTGGATGTGAAATACGTGCAGGAGACAGAAGTAGAGAAAGGTAAGAAAGTCTACGTTTCATGTTACTGTTTTTTGTTTTGTTTTGTTTTGTTTTGAATCACTCATTCTAAGGATAAATCAAGATTTTTAAAATTTATTTTACTGTTCGGCAACAGTATTTTATTTTGGAATCGGGCTCTTTAACCAGCAGCTAGCTAAAGAGTAGGAAGTGTATAATAAGTTACTAAACTTCTGTTTCTTATGAAAGTTGACTTCAACATATAATATGCACATAACTTTTTATTGATATTTATAATCTACCATAAGGGTTCCAATAGTATCATTATGTAAATGGTTGAAAGTGCATCATTATCTACCTCCAAAGTTCCCACTATTTTAATAAGATTATATTTAGAGATAACTATGTAAGGTGTACAACTGTTGGAGATGCATTGACCTGCGACTTTGTAAAGTACACTTTTTCCATTAAAATAAGATTGCTTTTATAATGTGTCTGTTTATGGATAAATCAAGATTTTTTTTCACAAAAAGAGAAGAGTATAATTTGGTTTGAAGGTGGATTTACAATGCCTATGTGGTAAACAGAATAATACCCCCCCCAATGATGACATATTGCTAATCCTAATCCTCAGAACCTCTGAGTATGCTATTTATCATGCAAAGGGGACTTTGCAGATGTGATCAAGTATTTTAAGATCCTTACAGATGAAAGAGAGAGGCAGAAGGATTGGAGTTTGAGACGTTAAAATGTTGTGTTTCTGGTTTTAAAGCTGAGGAAAGAGGCCACAAGTAAAAGAATGCAGGCAGTGTCTTGCAGACAGAAGAGGCAACATAATGGATTCTTTGATAGAATCTCCGGAAGGAATGCAATCCTAACAACACATTGATTTTAGCCTAATGAAACCCACTTTGCACTTCTGACCTCCAGAACTGTAAGATAACAAATTGGTGTTATGCTAAAATGACAAAATCCGTGGTAATTTGTTGCAGAAGCAATAAGGAATTGTGAAGAAAAGATCTGGTATGGAAAGCCTTTAGACTGCAATGCAGATATGATACAGTGACAAAAGAGAGTAAGTTAGTTTGCAAAGGCTATCAAAGCAAAATACCCCAGATTTGGTGACCTAAATTTTTTGGTGACACCATTTTTTTTTTTCCTCATAGTTCTGGAGGCTGGAAATTTAAGATCAAGATTCTGGTTGGGCTGGTTTCCCCGAGGTCACCCTCCTTGGCTTGCAGATCACTTCCCTCTTACTGCACCTTTACAAGGCCATCTCTCTGTGCATGCATACCCCAACATCTCTTTCTCTCCTTATAGTGACACTACTCATACTGGGTTAAGACCCCACTATAACGACCTCATTTCCACTTAATGACTTCTTTAAAAACCGTATCTCCAAATAGAATAATATTCTGAGGTATGGGAATTTAGGGTCTTGACATATGGATTTGGGGGATATTGTGAAGTCCATAACAGAAAAAGAAGAGAATTGGAAGAGAGTGGCCCAGACTGCAATGTAGATCTGACAAAGACTCAGTAAAACTTATTGTCCAGAATAAAGATGGCCCAACAGAAAAGTCTCAAGTTGTGCACTGATCACCAAGCCCTTGTGCTGACATTGTGCTCACTTGTGGCTTCCCTGAAGGAGCAGGGCCTCAGCTCAAATGCTGGAGATCTCAAATATGCAGTATGGCTGGAGACTGTTAACTACCTTTCTCTCAGAACAACAACAACAAAAAAGGTGCATTTACTTTTTTTCTCTGGAAGGCAAATCATAATGGCATATCTCCATGACCGCCACAAATAATTTTGCTTTTTTTATTCCATTTTTCTTGTGCATATATGAAATGTGAAATAATAGTTCTTAACATCTTGGCATCATTAGTAGAACAGCTAAATGTTGCCAGTTTTATAACATATTATTTAACAGACGCTTCAAATACAGAATCATTTAACTTAATAATGGTTTGATATTACTAAGGAGTCCTTATAAAGCTTTTGAAAATTCATTCTTCAAAGGTGAGTAATTTGTTATTATTGTAGACACTATAGCAAGTGCAGTTCAAAGGTTTTACAATGAAGACAGAAGTTCTTGTCTTTGAGGTGATAATTAGAAAACAAATATAGGTAGAGCACAGCATCATGGAAAAAACCTTCTTGTTACTAAATTAAGAAACTTATGGAACAGAGAGACACTTGGACCTTTGTCAAACACACAGAAATGTGCATCTCAGTAAGATACAACATTCTAACAATCAATATTGAAGCTGCACTTGTCAAAATATACACATAATTTATAAGTAGACATAAAAACTACATTATAAAATTTTGGAACAAATCTGAAGTTTAATTTTAAAAAGTAGTTTTTCTTTTGGCTGTTTGAAGTTTAGAAGTGTTTGAGGTTTTGAATAAACTATTTGTTCATTAAACTTACATACATGCTACAATGGTAATAACTTTCTATCTTCCAATTTAGAATTTTTATTCAAAATGAGTTGGATGAGCCTGGGTGGCTCAGTGGGTTGGGGCCTCTGCCTTCAGCTCAGGTCATGGTCTCAGGGTCCTGGGGTTGAGCCCTGCATCGGGCTCTCTGCTTGGTGGGGAGCCTGCTTCCCCCTCTCTGCCTGCCTCTCTGCCAACTTGTGATCCTTGTCTGTCAAATAAATAAATAAAATCTTTAAAAAATGAGTTGGAAAATTTTAGCAAAATAGTTAATGGATACAGCACCAAAGTTGTTTTTTTGTTGTTGTTGCTGTTGTTGTTGTTTTTAGATTTTCAGCTTTAGAGAATTATGTTGAAACAATGTTTGCAAATGAGAATACTTAACATTTATTTATAGAAAGCAAAATGAGAAAATCTGCAACCATATACAAGTTTTTTTTTTTTGTTTAAATTATATATTTTTACTAGCATCTAACTTGTGGGGAAAATATTTGATGCAACATCTATTTTCATTGGTTATATTTATAGTCTATGTCAGAATGGAATTGAGAATGCCTGTGATTTTGTGGCTTTTAAGTATGGCAAACATTCAATATATCTTAAATATAGACAAGAGTTGTAATGAGTTTTTATTATAAAAATTTGTTTTGGGGGCACCTGGGTGGCTCTGTCATTAAGTGGCTGCCTTCTGCTCAGGTCATGATCCCAGGGCTCTGGGATCTCACACTCCTTTCTCAGCGGAAAGCCTGCTTTTCCCTCTCCCTCTGCCTGCTGCTCCGCCTCCTGTGGTCGCTCTGTCAAATAAATAAATAAAATCTTTGGAGTTGGGTGAGCCTGGTGGTGGCTTTAAGGAGGGCACGTATTGCTTGGAGCACAGGGTGTGGTGCATAAAAATGAATTTTGGAACACTGGAAAAGAAATTAAAAACATTTTGTTTTAGAAATTTTGCTGAATGAAAAAGGCAATACCTTTAAAAATATTTGGGCTAAAATATTTATATATTTTAATACCAAAAAAAAAATTGATAACATCAATCTAACAAAATTTAGCAGCATTTGCACTGAACTTACCTCAGTACCTATGATGAAATTGCTTCCTCAATTAAAAGTATTATGGTCAGACAGAGAAGAGTCAGCTGAAGATTCTACAATTCCAAACTAATAAAATGCAACTTTGGAGACTATTTCAGACAAATGTTTTTTAAAAAGAAACTATTTATAAAAATTTGATCTTCAGAAAAATATCAGTGATGGTGTATTATAGACAAATATAGATGAGATTAATTAAGCCATAAGACCACAGTGTGAAGATAACAATTCTGCTTATGACATATCTTAATATTTGGGAAATTGTTATAAAGTGGATTTTTAACTTTGATTTTGTTTTAATGTATGATATACTCATGTGTGTATATGTGTGTGTTTAAATATATATATATATTCACACGGTTTCACTTCTTTGTGGAACATAAGGAATAACATGGAGGACAATAGGAGAAGGAAGGGAAAAATGAAGGGTGGGGGGAATCGAAGTGGGAGAGAAACCATGAGAGACTATAGACCCTGCAAAACAAACTGAGGGTTTTAGAAGGGAGGGAATGGGGAGACAGGTTAGCCCAGTGGTGGGTATTAAGGAGGGCACAGATTGCATGGAGCACTGGGTGTTATATACAAACAATGAGTCATGGAAGACTACATCAAAAACTAATGATGTACTGTATGGTGACTAACGTAACATAAAGAAAACACTAATAAAAATATATATATTCTTATATATCATGTGTATAAGAAATCATTCTAACTTTGAAAATGGCTTTTACATAAAAAATATGGTTTTTGTAAAATAATAGATGCCAATAAAATTTTAGATCAATAAATCAATGTTTTGAATATACATATTTTAGATTATTTTATTGCTCCATTTTACTCTCAAAAGTGGCTTACTATAAATTGTAATTTGCATGGCCTTGTCATGTATAAGGATTTTGAAAGATGAGTCTGTGATTGTCAGGCTTGTGAAATAAATAAAGGGATGGGTAGCTATTTTGCATAAGATCCATAAGCAATAATAAGGAAATAGAAGGTTTTTCTTTTTACTTATTTACTTATTTACTTAGCAGTGATATTTGACTGCATGAGGTGCTTATTCCAGGTGACTTAAATTTGGTTTCCTTAAGCAGGATAAAGTAGTTGATACAATAAAAAACAAAACAAAACAAAACAGTATCTTCTCTCTCTCTCTTTTTTTAAGACATCGTTTCTAAGAAGCCTTAAAACAAACGAACAAACAAAAAAAAATAGGAGAATATACCCCCACTTCTTATTAATAAAATATGAGATCATGTATTGGTAATCCAGAGCTCACTTTTAGCCATCTTAAAACTCTCAGGAATGTACACATAGTAATTACATGGAGTTTGGAGAAGCCTGCTGCAAGGTCCAACTTTGAAAATGGACAGCTCATGGACTTGCTACTTGAAAAAAAACGACTGAAAGATCAATTTTGCAGCATCCGGGCTCTGATCTGAGAAGCCTGAGAGGCATCATTTCAGTTGTGTGTATCACCAGCTACATCCACTATGGCAAAGACATCAGAAAAATAAGCACATCTTTCACTGGACCAAGTTTAGGTGGATGTATATTTGGTGACTTTACCTACATTTAATTTCTACATCCACATACTATAGCCTTATTTTCTTTTAGAAAAAACCTTGTATCAATTAAATTTAATTGTTCTATGATGGTGAGTTAGCTAAAATTGTAAATAAGCACATTCTATTTCATTCTAAACTTTGTTCTTCTAATTCAGGCTGTGGGAATTCTTCTTGGAATAAACAAGAAAAATGAGTAGAAAGAAGATTGGAAATAACAGCAAACAATGTGTAGGCCTTGTTGAAACTGGCTCCCATGCTGGACATAAATGCAAGCAAAGAGACAGATACATTTGGGAACTGATGCTGCTTAGAGTTCGGTCATTCTCATAGTAATCACCAAGAAGGAATAGTTATGCCAAAAGTCACAGTTCTCTTCTAGATAGCTAGTTACTTTATTATACCTAAGCTACTGGTCCCTGGACTGATAATGTAACTATACTGCTCCCATAAAATAGATCTTGTTACACTGTTCCTATTCCAGTGCTGTGTGCTGTAACAGGGGGAAAACCCAATTCTTCCCTGGGGAACACGTTCTGTTCCATCCTACTCTTATCTAAGGCAGGGAAAATTGTGATCCTAAAAATCAACAAATATTAAATGACAAAAATCATAGAGAGTATGTCTCCTGACTCTAGGGAGAATAAAGCTAGAATTCAGTAAGAAAAAAAAAAAAAAAACTGAATTTTTAAAAAATATTTGAAAATTAAATTAATGAATTTATGATATAAATTAGAAAATATTATGAATCAAATGATAATGAAAACACAGAATACCAAATTTGTGGGATGTAGTTCAACTTTACCTCAAAGAGAAATATTTAGCCTTAATTGCATATAATAAAAGATATAAATGAATAAACTAAGTATCCAACTATAGAAATTAGAAAATATTATCAACTATACTCAAGAATAATAAAGATTAGGGGGGAGTCAAGATGGCGGAGAAGTAGCAGGCTGAGACAACATCAGGCAGCAGGAGATCAGCTAGATAGCTTATCAAACCATTCCAAACACCTACGAATCCAACAGGAGATCGAAGAGAAGAAAAACAACAATTCTAGAAACAGAAAATAGACCACTTTCTAAAAGGTAGGACCAGCAGAGAAATGAATCCAACGCGATGGGAAGATAGACCCCAGGGGGAGGGGCCAGCTCCCGGCAAGCGGGGGAGCAATGGAGCACAAAATCAGGACTTTTAAAATTCTGCTCCAGGGAAGGACATCACTCCAGAGGCTAAACTGGGGTGAAGACCTCGCGGGGACAGCGTGGACTCAGGTCCCACAGGGTCATAGAAGGATCGGAGGTGCCTGAGTGTCCCAGAGCTCACAGGTATTAGAGCAGGGAAGCCAGCTGCAGAGACAGAGCCGAGGTTTCCTAGTGGTCTGTGACACAGACCGGTGCTCTGTGCGAGGGGTCCCCACAAGATCCGGGGAGACTCCGACCCGGGAGAGCTCAGGGATCTATGGGGCTTGGAGACTCCAGGTGGGACTCTGCCTAAGACAGAGATGCTTGGTCACAGGCTGGGTGAGCTCGGAGCGCTCCCAGAAGCCAGTGAGACGGGACTGATTACGCACGATTTTCTCCGAGCGCGGTCTCCAAGCGCGAACGGAGGCTGGGGAAACGGGAGTGATTAAGCGCTTTTCTCTGAAGGCGCACTGAAGACTGGGGCCCCAAGCTCTCGGCTCCTCTGAACCGGAGATTGGGAGGCCGCCATTTTCATTCCCGTCCTCCGGAACTCTATGGAAAGCATTCAGGGAACAAAATCTCCCGAAAGCGAACCTGAGAGGATTGCTTAGCCCGGCCCCTGGTAAGGGCGGTGCAATTCCGCCTGGAAGAGAGACACTTGAAAATCACTACTGTTATGCCTGGAGTCACAAGAATTTCCCAAAGAGGCCACCAGAGACGTGAGTCAAAGCCAAGCGGCAAGGGTCGTTTATTGCAGGTTCGAACCCAGTCCTCTGCGCACTCGCAAGCGGTGACGCTGAGAGGCCCCGAGGTGAGTAAATGCAAGGTTTTTATAGGCATGTAAAAACAAGGTAGAGTGGGACTGATCGGTTGACATTTGAAAAGGGTATTTGGCATAACCTGATTGGTCTCAGGGAGCGTGCTTTAGCAAGCAGGGAGTACAGAAGCAGAACTGGCCGTTAACAGCGGGGGATTGGCTACTTTGTCCAGGGGATATTTTTGAAAGTTGTTTGTACCAGGGCAGGAAAGTTAAGGTTGCTGTTGCTCTGCTGATTACCAGGGTGGGAGTTGTAGTTGCTGTTGCTCTGCTGATTACCAGGGTGGGGCAGGGAGGTTAAAGTTGCAGGGAGCAGCCAGAGCAGTTTGGGCCTTGATAAGCAGACTGGACACTCATAGCTTAATGTAAACAACAGAATGGCTACTGCCTAAAAATGAAGTTACTTTGGCCCTTCACTACAACAGGCCCCTCCCCCAGAAGATCAACAAGAAATCCAGCCAAGACCAAGTTCACTTAACAAAGAGAAAAGCGGATTCTTATCTGGAAAAAATGACAAGGCGGAAAAACTCACCACAAAAAAAAAAGAACAGGAGGCAGGACCGAAGGCTAGGGACCTAATCAATACAGACATTGGTAATATGTCAGATATGGAATTCAGGACAACGATTCTCAAGGTTCTAGCCTGGCTCGAAAAAGGCATGGAAGATATTAGAGAAACCCTGTCAGGAGAAATAAAAGCCCTTTCTGGAGAAATAAAAGAACTAAAAACTAATCAAGTTTAAATTTAAAAAAGCTATTAATGAGGTGCAATCAAAAACGGAGGCTCTTACTGCTAGGATAAATGAGGCAGAAGAAAGAATTAGTGATATAGAAGACCAAATGACAGAGAATAAAGAAGCTGAGCAAAAGAGAGACAAACAACTACTGGACCACAAGGGGAGAATTCGAGAGATAAGTGATACCATAAGACGAAACAACATCAGAATAATTGGGATTCCAGAAGAAGAAAGAGAAATAGGAGCAGAAGGTATACTGGAGAGGATTATTGTAGAGAATTTCCCTAATATAGCAAGGGGAACAAGCATCAAAATCCAGGGGGTGCAGAAAACACCCCTCAAAATCAATAGGAATCGGTCCATACCCCGCCATCTAATAGTAAAATTTACAAGTCTTAGCGACAAAGAGAAAATCCTGAAAGCAGCATGGGACAAGAAGTCTGTAACATACATTGGTAAAAATATTAGATTGGCAGCAGACTTATCCACAGAGACCTAGCAGGCCAGAAAGAACAGGCATGATATATTCAAAGCACTAAACGAGAAAAACATGCAGCCAAGAATACTTTATCCAGCTAGGTTACCATTGAAAATAGGAGAGATAAAAAGCATCCAGGACAAACAAAAACTGAAAGAATTTGTAAACACCAAACCAGCTCTACAGGAAATATTGAAAGGGGTCCTCTAAGCAAAGAGAGACCCTGAAAGTATTATCAGAAAGGAACAGAGAAAATATAGAGTAACAACCACCTTACAGGCAATACAATGGCACTAAATTCATATCTCTCAATAGTTACCCTGAATGTAAATGGGCTAAATGCCCCAATCAAAAGACACAGGGTTTCAGAATGGATAAAAAAACAAAACCCATCAATATGCTGCCTACAAGAAACTTATTTTAGACCTGAAGACACCTCCAGATTGAAAGTGAGGGGGTGGAAAACAATTTACTATGCTAATGGACATCAGAAGAAAGCTGGGGTGGCAATCCATATATCAGATCAATTAGATTTTAAGCCAAAGACTATAATAAGAGATGAGGAAGGACACTTCATCATACTCAAAGGGTCTGTCCAACAAGAAGATCTAACAATTTTAAATATTCTATGCCCCTAACATGGGAGCAGCCAACTATATAAACCAATTAATAACAAAATCAAAGAAACACATTGACAAGAATACAATAATAGTAGGGGACTTTAACACACCCCTCACTGAAATGGACAGATCACCCAAGCAAAAGATCAACAAGGAAATAAAGGTCTTAAATGACACACTGGAGCAGATGGAAATCAGAGATATATTCAGAACATTCTACCCCAAAGCAACAGAATACACGTTCTTCTCTAGTGCCCATGGAACATTCTCCAGAATAGATCACATCCTGGGTCATAAATCAGGCCTCAACCAGTATCAAAAGATTGGGATCATTCCCTGCATATTTTCAGACCACAATGCTCTGAAGCTAGAACTCAATCACAAGAGGAAATTTGGAAAGAGCCCAAATACATGGAGACTCAACAGCATCCTTCTAAAGAATGAATGGGTCAACCAGGAAATTAAAGAAGAATTGAAAAAAAACATGGAAACAAATGATAATGAAAACACAATGGTCCAAAATCTGTGGGACACAACAAAGGCAGTCCTGAGAGGAAAATATATAGCGATACAAGCCTATCTCAAGTACCAGGAAAGGTCTCAAATACACAACCTAACCCTACACCTAAAGGAGCTCGAGAAAAAACAACAAAGAAAGCCTAAACCCGGCAGGAGAAGAGAAATATTAAAGATCAAAGCAGAAATCAATCAAATAGAAAACAAAAAAACAATAGAACAAATCAATGAAACTAGCAGCTGGTTCTTTGAAAGAATTAATAAGATTGATAAACCCAAAAGAGAAAGGACCCAAATAAATAAAATGATGAATGAAAGAAGAGAGATCACAACCAACACCAAAGAAATACAAACAATCGTAAGAACATATTATGAGCAACTCTATGCCAACAAATTTGACAATCTGGAAGAAATGGATGCTTTCCTAGAGACATATAAACTGCCAAAACTGAACCAGGAAGAAATAGAAAACCTGAATAGGCCCATAACCAGGAAGGAGATTGAAACAGTCATCAAAAATCTCCAAACAAACAAAAGCCCAGGGCCAGATGGCTTCCCAGAGGAATTCTAACAATCATTTCAAGAAGAATTAATTCCTATTCTCCTGAAACTGTTCCAAAAAATAGAAATGGAAGGAAAACTTCCAAACTCATTTTATGTGGCCAGCATCACCTTGATCCCAAAACCAGACAAGGATCCCATCAAAAAAAGAGAAGTACAGACCAATATCCTTGATGAACACAGATGCGAAAATTCTCACCAAAATACTAGCCAATAGGATCCAACAGTACAATAAAAGGATTATTCACCACGACCAAGTGGGATTTATTCCAGGGCAGCAGGGTTGGTTCAACATCCGCAAATCCACATGATACAGTACATTAACAAAAGATAGAACAAGAACCATATGATACTCTCAATTGATGCTGAAAAAGCATTGGACAGAGTGTAACATGCCTTCCTAATCAAAACTCTTCAAAGTGTAGGGATAGAAGGCACATACCTCAATATTATCAAAGCCATCTATGAAAAACCCACTGCAAGTATCATTCTTAATGGAGAAAAACAGCTTTTCCGTTAAGGTCAGGAACACGGCAGGGATGTCCGCTATCACCACTGCTATTCAACATAGTACTAGAAGTCCTAGCCTCAGCAATCAGACAACAAAAAGAAATTAAAGGCATCCAAATCGGCAAAGAAGAAGTCAAACTATCGCTCTCTGCAGATGATATGATACTATATGTGGAAAACCCAAAAGGCTCCACTCCAAAACTGCTAGAACTTGGACAGAAATTCAGTAAAGTGTCAGGATATAAAATCAATGCACAGAAATCAGTTGCATTTCTTTACACCAACAACAAGACAGAAGAAAGAGAAATTAAGGAGTCCATCCCATTTACAATTACACCCAAAACCATAAGATACCTAGGAATAAACCTAACGAAAGAGGTAAAGAATCTATACTCAGAGAACTATAAAGTACTCATGACAGAAATTGAGGAAGACACAAAGAAATGGAAAAATGCTCCATGCTCATGGATTGGAAGAATAAATATTGTGAAAATGTCTATGCTACCTAAAGCTATCTACACATTTAATGCAATGCCTATCAAAATCCCATCCAATTTTTTCAAAGAAATGGAACAAATCATCCTAAAATTTATATGGAACCAGAGAAGACCTCGAATAGCCAAAGGAATATTGAAAAAGAAAGCCAAAGTTGGTGGCATCACAATTCCAGACTTCAAGCTCTATTACAAAGCTGTCATCATCAAAACAGTATGGTACTGGCACAAAAACAGACACATAGATCAATGGAACAGAATAGAGAGCCCAGAAATAGACCCTCAACTCTATGGTCAACTAATCTTCGACAAAGCAGGAAAGAATACCCAATGGAAAAAAGACAGCCTCTTCAACAAATGGTGTTGGGAAAATTGGACAGCTACATGCAGAAAAATGAAATTGGACCATTTCCTTAAACCGCACATGAAAATAGACTCAAAATGGATGAAGGACCTCGATGTGAGAAAGGAATCCATCAAAATCCTTGAGGAGAACACAGGCAGCAACATCTTCAACCTCAGCCACAGCAACTTCTTCCTAGGAACAAAACCAAAGGCAAGGGAAGCAAGGGAAAAAATGAACTATTGGGACTCCATCAAGATCAAAATCTTTTGCACAGCAAAGGAAACCGTCAACAAAACCAAAAGACAACTGACAGAATGGGAGAAGATATTTGCAAATGACATATCAGATAAAGGGTTAGTATCCAAAATCTATAAAGAGCTTAGCAAACTCAACACCCAAAGAACAAATAATCCAATCAAGAAATGGGCAGAGGACATGAACAGACATTTCTGCAAAGAAGACATCCAGATGGCCAACAGACACATGAAAAATTGCTCCACATCACTGGGCATCAGGGAAGTACAAATCAAAACCACAATGAGATACCACCTCACACCAGTCAGAATGGCTAAAATGCACAAGTCAGGAAATGACAGATGCTGGGGAGGATGTGGAGAAAGGGGAACCCTCCTACACTGTTGGTGGGAATGCAAGCTGGTGCAACCACTCTGGAAAACAGCATGGAGGTTCCTCAAAAAGTTGAAAATAGAGCTACCTTGTGACCCAGCAATTGCACTACTGGGTATTTACCCTAAAGATACAAACATAGTGATCCAAAGGGGCACGTGTACCCGAATGTTTATAGCAGCAATGTCCACAATAGCCAAGTTATGGAAAGAACCTAGATGTCCATCAACAGATGAATGGATAAAGAAGAATACTATGCAGCCATCAAAAGAAATGAAATCTTACCATTTGCGACGACATGGATGGAACTAGAGTGTATTATGCTTTGCGAAATAAGTCAACTGGAGAAAGACAACTATCACATGCTCTCCCTGATATGAGGAAGTGGAGATGCAATGGGTGTGGGGCTTAAGGTGGTAGGAAAAGAAAAAATGAAACAAGGTGGGATCGGGAGGGAGACAAACCAAAAGAGACTCTTAATGTCATAAAACAAACTGAGGGGGGTTGGTGGGGAGAGGGTTTGGGAGAGGGTGGTGGGGTTACATTATATGTTTAAATAAAAAAAGCTTAAAAATAAAAAATAAAAAAAAAAAGAATAATAAAGATTAAAGCTCAAACAAGTGGTGAGAAAAAATAGTACAATAGAGTGAATTCCCAAAGGCAAACTTGGTATTTGAAAAAATCTAACAAAATTTTAAAACATCTTGAAAAGCTGAGAAAAAGCACAAAGGAGTCAAAATAGTCAATATCAACAAGAAAACCAGTGGTCGGGTGTTGTACATAAACAATGAATCTTGAAACACTGCATCAAAACTAATGATGTATTTTATGGTGATTAAGATAACACAATAACAAAATAAAAAAATAAGATAAGTAAATAATAAAAATAGAAAATATTAATTTCAAAAAAAGGAAAAGAAAAAACAGTGATCACTCCTTAACCTAGGTATCAAAAAGATAATAAATGGTTTAGAAAAAGCTTATAATAATATACAGAGTTTGCCAGACTGACAAAAGAAGAAATGGAAAATTTGATTTGTCCTATATGCATTAGAGATTTTCAATACTACTTACATGCGATCCACAAAGAAAACACCAAATCATTTCATCAATGGTAACTTCCAAACATTAAAAAAAAAAAAAAAATCAATACCACCAAATGCCCCGAAACTAACCCAGAGACTGTAACAACAAATATTTTCCAACTTTTCATAAAAACCACATAAATCTTGGCATCAAAACCTGACAAAGATTTTATAAATGGAATTGGAGCAAGATTTTTTAAAGAACATATACTCAAAGAATATTAGCTAACAAAACTAAGCAGTGCATATATAATAATTTTGCATTTATTCTGGGAAAGCAAAAATTAAATAGCGTTTTAAAGTCAACTCATTTTTCACTACGTGCAAAAAAATAAAGGCATGTAATAACTATACAAAGTTATAACAGGTCATGATAAATAACATCGATTAAAATGAAATAGGATGACATGTTCAGATGTGAGGATGTGAGCAAGGCTTCAGTGGGAGAGGACAGAGTACTTTGAAATTTAGGAAAAGCCCCTCTAAAAAGTAATATTTAAGCTAATATCTGAATGGGGAAAATCCCTTACCAGGGCAATATCTGGTAGAAGAACATTTTGCGTAGAAGGCATAATTCTTGCAGAGACTGTTTCAAAAAGAGAGGGAAAAATGAGTGGTTTTTTTTGCATCAATATTTAAACAGATATAAGTTGTTCAAACTTACTTTGTTTCATGCACACTGTAGTCACTCCCCAGATTTTCTGCATACTATCACAAACTTCTTGAAGAATTTTAGCCGTTTCTTCTGTATATTCTACTTTCACTAACCGAATGCACTGTGGTTTCCTCACCCAGGATTCCATAAAAACTGGTTTTGCCAAGACATCTTAAAAATTGATATTACTCAGTGTTCATTACTATGTACTTATTTATTCATTACTAGGTTACTTATTAGCAACCTATACCATCTTCTCAGGTGTTCCCATTCACACATATGATGACATCAGTAAAGTGAAGCCTCCCGTAATCCAGCAGCTCAGAATTCTCTCCTCAGCAGATAGAATTCCACCTTAGTGATTTATATGCAACTAACCTCAGGATGTCCCTTACTGAATGTCACTTTTTATCACCACACTATTTTTCTGCACTATTTCTTATCTTGCTATAAGGCATGCAGTTTCCCAGTTCATAAATGTAGGCATCATTAATACATCATACTCCATAACCACATTGTTGTTCAATTGTCAAGTCCTATCAGAATCTCTCTATGTGCAATAATTTTTCTTTCATTCTTTCTGACTCTTTCTGTCCTGGTTGAGAATATAAACATTTTTTTTTAATTTTCTAAATATTAGCCAATGTTTCAAATCTATCGTTATCCCATATTAATTATTTATACTTTTCCAAAAAATGAAATATAATAATATGAACTTCTAAATCCTTTAGAAGCTCCACAGTGGATTCTTACCATTCTTGTAAGACTTTTCAAGATCTCTTAAACTGCCAATCTGATCTGATTTTATTACATTGTTCTGTTCAAATTCATCATATGTTTAAATAAAGCTTAAATAAAGTAAAAAAAAAAAATTCAGGTTTGCTTTAGACATGCCAGACTACTTTCAGCAGCCAGTGCTAGATTCACTTGTTTTAGGATCCTCCTTGTGTCTGGAGCAATTATCCGTGTTTATTATCAAACAACTAAATTCTCAACTTTTTCCTAAATCTTACATTTAAAGCCTTAAGTTTCAGCTTAAAATTATCTTCTCAGTGGGAGATACATTAGTCAGCATTCTCATTCAACCAAGTATTTTCCATATAACAATCATTTCACTTCACTGTACTTTTGCAATCACCCATCTCCTTTCTCCATTAGATAGAGAAATTTAAGGAGAAAGGAACCCTGCTTTCTTTTTGTGTATTGCCCTATGAACCAACTCAGTATGGAGCCTGACACTACGGTAGGTGCTCACTGAATGAAGCAATGAGTACATGAATGATTAAAACTAATCACTCTCTATAGTTGATACATTTAAGCAAAGCAAAGGTATGGTGCAAATGTGCATTGAAGTTGAATTTTTTGTTATTAAATACCTCATTTTGAAAAATTTTGAAAAATATTAAACTTTAGAGAAAATAACATACTCAGTGTCCAGATTTAACAAATGTTAACATCTTGATTTATTTAGAATTTAAAAAATAATAAATAATATTAGACTTTTGAAGTCCTACTTCATCCCATTCACCCCTCTTCCTCCCCACAGCAATACATTCAGGTTGATGAGTTCTACCCTCTCCATGGTTTTATGAGTATATGTGTATGTCTTTAATAGAAATAATATAAACAATTGTAAATTCAGCTTTTTAGGTGTAATTAAAATAAATGTACTTTTTTAAAGCTTATGTAGGTTTTTGAGATTGTGATTTTGAGAATCAGATCTTAAAATGTAGAACTAATTTATTCATTTTAAATTCTGTATGCTTTCCATTAGATGAATACACTATGATTTATACTCATTCCTTTGCTTAAGGATAGTTTTTTGTAATTTTAAACGATTTAATAAACAACTTATTTTTGTTTTTACTAACACATGCTTACTAGCACATGTTTTCTTCAGTTATGCAAGTTAAAATTAAATTTTCAAGTTACACACAAATTGCCCTTATAACAATTTTCTTAATTGTATAGCTCATATATTGTGTGTATTAAAGTGCATGATTTTCTGTCAGCTTCTGCAAAAATACTATTAGAAGTTGAACCACATATTGGATGGAGCACTGGGTGTGGTGCATAAACAATGAATTCTGGACACTGAAAAAAAAAGAAAATTAAAGTTTTTTTTAAAAAAGGAGTTGAACCAAGATTACAGATTTATGGACTTGGCTTTATACTTCTGTTGATAGTCTTTTTTCATGGATTCTGTGACCATATTTCTAAGTACAGAGAAGATTCAAAATTATTATATTTCCTTTGGAACTTTTCCTTTTTAATTAAGTGAGAACCTTTTTAAAAAATATACTTCCTGTCTAAAAGTCTGTTTTGGCTGACAGAAATATTATTATGCCAGTTTCCATTTGGTCAATTTTATCTTAGATATAATTTTACAAAAATTGATTTTCAAATGTACAATATCTTTATGCTTTATTTGTGTCTCTATGATAGTTCCTTCTTTACATGTTTTAAACATTAAACTGGGACCAAATGGTCAGAATTTTTTTTTTTTAATCTTTAAGTGTTCAGTATGCATGCATATTTGGAAGGTCCCCACGGGGGAAATTTCACATTTACTTGAGTTCCAGGGATATCTGAGATTTTTGTTAATTTTCCAGCCACAGGTTCCCACACAATTTGAGTGGTGTAAATTCAGATCACTCAATGAAGAAAGCAATGTCCTGTGGTTCCAAATTATTCTGAGTGACTCTTCCTATCCATAGCCAAGAGGGAGTCAGCCTGCTCCAGTTTAGAGTCCCTCGGTTCTTCGAAACTGATGTCTTTTTATGAGGAGTTCATTTTCACCTTCACACTAGCATGGTATTGGTGTAAGAACCTCAGTCGTTAGGAATGACTCTAATACCTGTCTCCACTGTTCGAATTTAATAACTTAAATACTATGTATCTAAGTTTCTTCTTCATTGCTGGTCCCTGGAGATTTTCCTCTTTTACTTGTGTAACTATATATAGACTTTAAAATATTTTATTACCGTTTATGCATTTTTTCAGCATGTTTTAAGGGATGGCAGAGGTTATGAAACACATGGAGATAAAGGAAGACAAAATAGATTAGTATGTAGCATTAAAAAGTAAAACCAAAAATGACTTGTAGCTAAAAGTCATAGACTACTCATAATTGACATTCCATACATGAGAATACATTAGAGAAATTCTAAAAAATGTAAATATGAATAATTAGCAATGTGTGTTTTGACATACACTCATATTTAATAATGTTAGACTTATGAAAAGAAAAGCTCAACAATATTATCACTTTCTTAGAGGTGTAAGATGATATTAGAATATAATTTCAAAACTGACTTGTGTTGATAGATAAAAGTTCAGTAGTAGTGGCAGTAAAGGGGAATCAATGGTTAAAAGTGTTGGTTACATATAAGAAAACAGTGGCTGATAAAGTAGCAGGAAAAAAATGATTATCTTATCTGACTAAACATTGTGCTAGGTGATTTATATGTATAACATTTAATATCACTATAACTTTAAGCCCTAACTATTTTTCTTACCATTCTGCAAATGAGGACTCTGAATATCTTAGTTTAAATAACTTAAGATTACCTACATAGGGGCGTCTGCCTTCAGCTCAAGTCTTGATCCCAAGGTACTGAGATGGAACCCCGCATCCAGTTCCCTGTTCATCTGGGATCCTGCTTCCCCATCTCCCTGCCACTCCCCCTGCTTGTGCTCTGTCTTGCTATCTCTCCCTCTATGTCAAATAAATAAATAAAATCTTAAAAAAAAGAAAAGATTACCCACATAAGTGCAGGACCTGGTATTGTTCTCTAAGTTTTAATAATTACATATTACATTGATACTAATTTTATATACATATTATAGAATACTTAAGGATTAATAAATAAATTTAACTCACTTATGATCTTTCCACCAAAGTAATATAATTATGAAAATAGTAAGACATATGTTTCTACTCCTTGCTTTCCCATGTAGATAAATGTTTATTTTGATATCATTAAGAAACTGAAGATATAGAAAACACACGTACAGATATATATGCATAGATATAGATGGCATATATTTTTGTGTTTTTTTATAAGTAACCTGAGGATGAGTATGAATATATTATTCACCATCTCATAAGTAATTAAAACTTCACCAAGATTGAGATCAGCTTTTTTTCAAAATCACGTTTATCTTCAGTTCTTTCCTTTTTACTCACTTTTCCATTCCTTAAGATGGCAATGATCACTCATTTCTCTGATATTTTCTCTGATCTTTTGTCATAGTATACCATAATTAAAATTTAAAAACTACTTGTTAGTGACTTAAAGTGTCTCATTAATATTTGTTCAAATTTTACATTATTAAATTATTAACATTATTATTAGTTATAGTAAAATGTAATACACATCGAATATTATATACATGTATAATATAGGATACATATCACATATGTATATGTTTATACATATACATATGATGTATTATTTATCATAGTATAATAATCCTTATTATAATTAAATTATTAGTGACTTAAAGTGTCTAAGGTTTTCATTCCATTTAAATTTTTATTTTGCACACAATTGTGGTATTTTAGAAAAGAAATAGGTTAAAAGGAAGATTTTTATTAATAATGAGTGGGTTCATCTTAAATTTATTCAATCACTTATTGTCCACTAAAGTATTAGAAATACAATAGTGGAGGAGATGCTTTCTGTTTTAGCCTATGTAATCCAGAAAACTGAGTCTGAAACAAAAGTTTAGGGCAACTTTACTTTTTTAAAAAGTATAATCCCAGGGAAGCAAGAATGAAGGAAAAGGAAGTCAGGCAGGAGGGGAGAACACTATGAGGGTATGCCTGGTATGCCTGATACCCTGGCCACTATTTAGTATTAGCTGATCTTGACTATTTGATTTTACCATCTTTGAGAGACCATATGTCCTGCATCTTAGGACAGACTGCCCTGGGAGAAAATGTTTTCTACAAATTTACATCTCCACTTTGTGAAAGGTCTCCTTATAATGAATTAACTATTTTGCATTTCTAAATTATACATGTATAAGCAACATGTGAAGGCTGTAGGAGCTCATGATGTAGCATCCAAAAAGAAAGTGTCAAGATGGGAGGTGGAAGTTTTAGAGTGTGCATATGAGGTAGTGTGGTAATTTGCACACCTTACATTGCTTGTGTTCTCCATTTTACATTGCATTGTGGGACCTCCAGATATCTGAAAACAAGAGAGCCTCTCTTTTTTCTTGAGAAGGTATTTACAAATCTAACCAGTAACAGTGGATCCTTCAAATAATTTAGGTCAGAGTGTTAATAAACAATTAACAGTTTATTCACTGACATGGTAGAGTGTCCTGAACTTTTAGAACCAATGAAGATTAGGCTTTAATTGACTTGTCCTTGTTAAATTGTGCATGCTTCAATTTTCCCATGGCCATTATCATTATGCGATGAACCAAAAAGAAATGCCTTAATAAATACCCTGAGATCTAGTCATATTTCCCTTATTCACCATTGTGTATATGTTCAAGAATGATACCCCACCAGGATATTATCTTCTTTCTTTGCTTATTGCTCCATTGGGAAAACAAACAAACAAACAAAAAAGACAAATTTATCAGGTGATAATTGAGCATCTAAATATTTTTCCTCACAGAAGAGTTATCTCATAGGAGCTAAGATCTCCCTTGAAGAATGCCCTCTTTGGTCTCCATGCCATAGATTTTTTTTCCAGGTCTTGGCTTAAGCTAATTTTTGTACATGTGCTACTTAAGAAATGCAGGAAATATTGGTATGGAAGTGATGACTTGAGTCAGGGAAAAGAAAGCAGACAATAAAGGGTACATTATCAAGTCATCAACCTCTATGGATACTGAAACTTAATTCCAAGGAATTAAGGGAATAGTTGGAAATATGTCATATAATGGACAGGTAATTAGGATATTAATGCACCAAGTCCTTCTGCTAATGATTAAGGACTACTTCTGGTGAGGAGGTGGTAATTTTCAGACACTAAAAATTCTGCTTTGCACATAGCTTTGGAGAAAGACTTTTGGTAACAAGGTGTAGATAGTGGCAGAAGTACTGCTAGAGCACACGAGAGTCATAAGCCTCAAGAAAGATGTCCTCAGGCTCTCATCAGCATCTGCTTAAACATATACTATACCCTTGGGAACAACACTGTGTCCCACAGGATGCTGTCTCCAAGCTGACACTTTAACTGAGTTTTTAACAGACCAATTTCCCATGTTCTTTTGTTAGCTGCATAAGGTCCACATAAGAAAACTGGATTCCATTGTCATATGAGTGTTGTCATATGAACTTCACTGTAAAATGCATTTTTTGGCTGGAAACAATGTGTGGGATATTTTGGGATTAGATCAAGCATTTCTGATATGGTATCTGCCAAATGTATTTATTATTATTGGAACAAATCACTCCCCAAATAGGGGAAAGGGGTCTAATATAATACACGTGCCAGCAACTGAATGTGTCACCTTGAGGAATGGAGCAAAATTAAGAACTCAATGTTAGTCTCTGCTCTTGGCAGGTTGTATACACTACAGTCAATGTGGATAGACCAGTCTTGGTGAAAGAGAGCCCATGTTTCTGTGCCCATACATATCCTATATCCCAGCCACCAGGGTTTTGTTATTGTTATTATTATTATTATTATTATTATTATTATTATTTTAAGATTTGTTCATTTATTTGAGAAAGAGAGAGAGAGGGAGGGAAGGAGAGAGAACGAGCAGAAAGGAAAGAGAATCAGGCTCCCTACTGAGCAGGAAGCCTGACATGGGACTTGATCCCAGGACCCCAGGATTATGACCCGAGCCAAAGGAAGATGCTTAACCAACTGAGCCACCCAGGTACTGGCCACCAGGGTTATTGTATTCATGAGCCCATTGTACAAACACTAAGATGACAGAGACAGAGGTGATATAGACAAGGAAAGCCATGCTGTAAAGCTAGTTATGGAGAGCCAACTCTGCTGCCAATAGTTTCTGATGAACATTACCATACAACATAAGGATCTACACATTCTCACATACACACCCATCAGTCTATCCACATTTCTCTTTCAGATATCCTGTCCTGGGATTTATCATTCTTCTTCCTTCTGGGGACTGATTTATAGCTCATGTGCATTTGCACTTCCCAAGAATTCATGTAACTCATCATTCTTTACAACCTGAATGACCAAATCTACTGCTCAAACTCTGCTACTAAGAGAGTTTTTCATAACTGTTCTTTAGGACTGTTGTTAAGTGAAGCTGTAATGTGTGGAAACAACCCATTTTCAGGTAGTGCCACATAAAGAGCTGAGCACTTTGAGAAGCATGTCCAACTTCTTTCCCTCTCATCCAGTTGGGTACAGTGAATCTTCATTAGGTCATATATGTAAGTTGAAAAGAGGCATGTGTATAACAGAAGGAAATGACAGAATGGCCTGAGATAGCAGGAAATGTCATTTTTTACTGCTTCATTAATCTACTCATGCCTGATTCAAATAGTATAATCTCCATATCCCTATAGATAACTGCTATACATAACTCTTTGACACTATTTATCTAATTACATTTAACTCGTGTCCTAGCTACAATGTCGCACTGTGACCCATTAGTCATTCAGGTTCTATTGGGGTCCAGAAACATGAAAATCTTTTAATGTAATCAAAATACAGTAAAAATTCATTTTCTTTTATTTTTAAAATAAATTACAAAAATATATTAACCATGATGAAAATTTGGGAGATAAATACACAAACTCATAAAATAATACAAGTAATATCAGTCCTACCTAAGTATAAACTCTATTAATTTCCCTTGTAATGACTTTACATTACCTTCTACAATTTTCAATTAACATCTCCTTTAAATACACTAAATAATTCTTTAAGACTTTTCCAGCTCACAATTTTCTTAAACATCATATTTTAATATATAGTAAATCATAATGCTTGATTTTAAACATTAAAATTGATTTAACATTTTTAGACTTTTCTAAATTAGTTTGCTCTTTAATCTATGTCATTATTTTCAAACATCCCACATAAAACTTTTCATGCCAATTTCTAACTCTCTGTTCTTATTTTCAAATACAATAAAATAAGGACATTTTTAATTTTATTTTTCTAGAGTTTTTTTAAAAACCCTAATATTTAGATTCAAAATGTTATCATTTCTAAATAATTATGCTTACTTCAGGGGCACCTGGGTGGCTCAGTCAGTTAAGTGTCTGCCTTTGACCCAGGTCATGATCCCAGGGTCCTGGAATCAAGTCCTGTTTTCAGCAACCTGATCAGTGGGAAGTGTGTTTCTCCCTCTCTTCCTCTCCTTCTTGTTGCTATACCTGCCTGTGAACTCTCACTCTCTACCAAATAAATAAAATCTTTCAAAAAAATAATGCTTGCTTCATATTTTTTGCTTCATATTTTAATGATAAATTTTTAAAAAGAAAAAATTTAACAGCTGAAATAAAAAACTGAAATTCTACTAATTTGTCATTTTGAAAAACTGAATCATTATAGTATTTCATTTTTAACTAATTTAAGAAAACACTATTCATTAATCTGTTAAGACTGAATAAAGTAAAAATTAAAATTCTCACATTTTTATACCTATCTGAATGAGAAATGTTATTCATATAATGTATTTCACTTACTACCCAATTGGAATTTACACTGACATAACTATAGGATGAATTCCATATATTTCAAAATATACTATTATCCAGATTTTCACTATTTCCAAAAATCTCAATAAGTTTCCTTTCATGTGCTTAATAACCACTAAAGTAGAATTAAAACTATTTATCCTCACAAGTAGACATTGATTTATTTTTAGGTTTTCAATCATACAAAACACTCCGTGAATTTTTTGTTGCATATTTAGACAGTCACTTGCTTCTCCTCAAGAGAGTGATAAAAATTATTAAATTGGGAAATTTACCTCTTTAAGTTTTAATAATTTCATTTTGCTATACTAACTGTTTAGTTTTATTTTCTTGATGTCAAATGGTGTTAATTATTGATTTTTTATCCATTGAAAAGAGATCCTCTTTCCTCTAATAATTTAATCTAGTGACTACTTAAACTGAATTTATATAACAATGATCAGATTAGATTGAAAATGAAGGATTTATTCAGTCTAATTCCCTGGAAGCCAATTTAATATTGGCATTTCTGTACCTGTTTTGTAAGACCCTCCGCACTAATTCAAGATTTAAAATGAATTACAACATGTCTGATTCAGCTGTTTTTCTTTCAGATTTACCTTAAAGGCTTATCATTAAGGTTTACAGCTCATTTAAAAGACATTTAAATAAAGAAAAACATAAAGGGATCTTAAATAGTGCAACTTCAACAAATATCAGCATTGCAAATTTTAAATAATCAGGCATATATTTAAAGGAAATAAAACATCAGACCTCACTTAAATCATTATAGCTAGCAATCATTTGTGAAATCACATTCTTTTCTAATATGTTCAGATAATTGCTTTTATCTTCCTTTCACCACTAAAAATCACATAGCTTCTCTTATTTATTCTTTTTAGAGAAAACACTCTTGGTTCTCATCTGTCACTTGCAGTTTGCTTTTGGGACTACAATGATGAAATAATGGTGGGTTCTTCTGCTTACAAGGGAGAATGTGAGGATTTGAAGATCCTGGAACACTCTTACAGAAATAATTCACATAAAGGAAAATGAAACAATGATAAAGGTTAAGTCATAAATGAGATCTTTTCATATAAACACCTAGAAACCTCTGGTATCTTTTCATTATATTACTTAGAAAGATTTTTTTTTTTTTAATTTAGGTTTGTAAAGTTTATCATCCCCTCCCTACCCCTCATTTTCATGTGGAATCTTTGGTTTAATGTTTGGTATGGTGTCAACAACTTTAAATTTGTCAGGCTTTATGCATAATTAGACATTAAATTAGAATGATAGTAAAGAGCGAGCCAAGATTTTATGTGCATTTAATATAAGTCTGGAAGTGTTCTAAAATATTTATACTCATTAAATCTTACTGATCCCAACAGGTGGATAGATATGATAAGCTGCCCATTGTAAATGAGGAAACTGAGGCAGAGAGCAGTTTATTTCAATCGAGTTACACATCAGTTAGATTGAAGATTTGGAATAAAATAGAGGACGTTTTTCTCCAGACTCCTGAAGTCTTGATCATAAAAGCCCTCCCAGTGGATGAAGGTTCTGTCACTAATCAGTTCTGTGGCCTTTGAAAAACTGCAAAAATTTTCCTGACTTTCTTTCCTGTAAACTGGGTGTACTAATGTTTTATCCATCTATTTGCTCATGCCTGTAGACTTTTGAAAATGTGTCCATGAAATAGAGAAAAATCTAAACCACCCATTTCCTGCACTGGCCATGTGTCCTGACAAGGAGACTTGTATAAATAGAAAAGGATTGATATGTTTTGCTGACTGTTAGCTGTCCCATCATTCCTATGGTCTGTCATCACTTTGTAAATTATCTTCTGAAAATTAACAGGAAATCATTTTCTTATATATTTCCACATTTAGTAGACATTTGTCTGGCTTCAAATCAGGAATGTTGGCTTCTTATAGGACAAAGAAACTGTAGCTGAGTATTTTACTTTCTGATTCAGTTTTCCCACCTACAACAACATCCATTTTTCAAAATACATGTTTTTTGATTACCTTTGTATAATTCAATATGTATTATTCAAAATTTTTAAAATTAAACTAACTTAAAATAAGTCATATATAAAATTATGTTTGAGTTTGGATCTTTTTTATTCTATGAGGACAAGAATAAAAATAATTATTTTACTTTCCTCTATTTAAAAAAAAAGTAATTGATTCTTTAGATTCTTTTTTTAAGTAAAGAAGGAAGCCCTGAGAATGTGTGTTTACGTGACAAGATGATCATAAAATGCAAAATAAACTGTGTTCCAATGTCAGCCTCTCAAGGGATCTTGACACTATGTCACCATTTATTTATTCTTTGTTTTGTTTCTTCTTTTTTTTTTTTTCAGAAAATGAATTATAGATTAGGATAAACAGCATAGAGATGTAAAAAAAAAAAAAACAGCAGGCATAACTTTGATGACGACTTTTTTGGCATATGTCGCTTGCTACCTTCCAATGTTTTTCTAAGCATATTTCAAATGGAAAGAAAAAACACATTGTTTAAAAAATGAAAAAGAAAAAAAATCACATAATTATATCAAATCAATACATCTGGATATGTTCTCTAATACCCTGCTTATATCTAATATGATTTTTTTTTAAATTAAGGATTCTTTTCCTCTGCTATCCAAATAAAGTCTAGGAGAGGAAATGACACAATGTCAGGGACCAGACATTGTCTTTATTCTGAAATTCAGGTATAAACCAATCACAACCTAGAGTGGATACTACAAAGGTGCTGAAGGGGAGTCTTATTTTCACAAAGATAAAAATAAATAATTGCATATGTATTTCCTAAAATATAATCTAATAAAGATAAAACAATAGAAGTAGAAATTAATAATAAACCGAAACATCTACAATATGGGTATGAAGTTAGGTAATAGGCCTAAAGCTGCTTCTCACCTCAAATTGAAAAAGTTCAGGATGCAAAGCATTATAAAAGAAGTGTAAACAAAATGTAATGACTAAGTTGTGTGTGTGTGTGGCTGATGGGTAGGGAGTGAATAAAGTTAACTGGAAGTCATAGATAAGTTTCCTTGGAGTAGAAAGCATTGTTCTGGACATTTACATTTATGTAGGATTTGTAAATACAGACCTGATAGCTATCAAAACATGTGTATTCCATGTACAGGTCATAGATCATTTGTTTTTCTCTCTAGTCAAGTTTTTATTTATCTCTCAACAGCAATCTTCCTTGGATATCTTGATGATAGGGTGTTAAAGTTCTTATAGGAAATATAAATATTAAGGAAAGTTTATAGACAAAGTTATATCCAAACTACTCTCTCTATGAAGTAAACAAGAGACTGATAATATCTAATTGAGGGGAAAATGACATTATCCTACAGCCATTAACCAACTTATTTGCCATCTTTAGGCAATATGAGAATTCTCATATACCGAGCCAATTATACAGAGTGATGATAGTCATTCAGCTTTTTCTTTAATTGTACTGGCCTTTTCATGTATAAGCTTAATATGCTTCCATTAATGTAAGTAATGGGACTTTTATCAAATCCAGTGTTATCATCTAAGTTATTGTGTTACACATAAGATCCTCAGATCTTTTTCAAGAAGAAACTTCTTTACAAAGCCACCACAAATGTCATTGTTAAAGGGAGGATCAGGATCTTTGAGATGTACTATAAATGCCTGCTTTCTGTAGGCAGAGGATACAAGAGGAAGATGCTTCTGTTGGTATTAATTCCTTGTTAATTAATAGTTGAAGAATTCACATGGTGGCACAGGCAAAAATACAACACCTATCATCAATTAACCATGGAGGAAGTTATAATTGAAACCAAGTAGCAAAGAAAAAGTTATATAATCGGAATCATCTGATTAATAGAGATTTTGTTACTTGCTAGTAGATCATATGTTCTCCAAAAAATGTATAAGCCCATTAAGATTGTACTTCATTTACTTAAACAACAACAACAACAAAAAACTCTTCTATGCTTGGTGAAGAGACACTTCTGAATTGAATCATCAGTTAGAACTTTACTGTATCTCATCAAATTCTCATTACATTAATTGCTCTAAAGTATAGAGTCCTCTTAATGGAGAACCTCAAACCTGGTTAAAGAATTCTACAAAGACATTTTAATAGATATATAGATATGTATCTATATATCTATCTCTATATATCTATATATATAGTACATCTACTTCTCAGTCATCCCCTAAGAGATTTATTTGGATTTACTGGAGCAACTTGAGCTGGGAAAAAAAAAAAAAAAGTATATACATTCTTCTCTGGGGTAATTCAACACTAAGCTTAAACTAATTCTATTCCCTTGGATTTAGAATGCAATAGTGTTTTATTGAGGGCTTATGAGGGTCAGATGATAAATAGAATTTACTTGGTTTATGAACTCACACCATGGTTAATTTCCCAAGTTCCTGAGTGTGTGGTTAGAATATAAATACTCAGACGCTTATAAAATCCCCACAGTACTTCTTTGGAGAATGAGGGCTATTGGTTGGTAAGATAACTGGATGCCTTTGGAGCTCCCTGTCCTTACCAGAATAGTAAATCAAAAGCAATAATGAATCCCTGGAGGCTTTACAAAATATAGGATCATTATCAAAGACATCAAAGAGGGAGTAGAAATGGTCTCAGTCACACTCCTATTTATCTTACCTTTTGACTTGTGCAGAAGAAAAATGAATCTTAGAAAATTAAAAAAATATATTATTATAAACTTAATTAGGTTATAAGCATCTATATTTTTTAATTTTTATTATTTTTATTGCAACAAATTAACATGGTCCCTGACACCTGTTCTGCAGATACTGATCTTTCATATGTCATGTTTTCTTCTGTATCCCAATAATCAAAAGAACAGAAGGAAATAAATATTATATTTCCCTTCAACAGGAGCAAAAGTAAATCTTCATTGATCACTTAATGTTATGCAACAATGTTCTTTTTGGTCATAATTTAGTCTGCAGAGACCTTAACTATCTTATCGTAATTTACTTGCTGGTAGTACCTATTGAATGGGAAGTAGCAGTTGATAGATGCCAGTATATAGGAATGATATTCTACAATAGTAGAGGCATCTGATAGTTTCTGCCACCTATATGTCCAGAAAAGTTAAGATACATCCTCCGGAAGAAAGGGCCAATTGTTTCAAATTACTTTCTCAAGCACTCAGAGAGAGGAATAATGGTTAGTAGACCTCTGGATTCTGGAGGGAATTTATAGTATATTTAATTATATTACTCTGATGTATTTACTAAGCAGCCCATCAGAATTCCAGTTTTGAGTCAGACTGAACAGGAAAAGGCTCTCCACCTGGCTCAGACTTGATCTTCTCAAGGGAGGTTTCCACCTAGCCCTTATTAGCCTCTCAACAATGTGATGGTACTTTAAATGACAGTCTGATCAGGATGATTCACGAAGCCTGTAGTTGCCTTGGATAGACAAGTCAGAGCAGAGGTTGCTTATGCTTTGAAGCAAATCCAGGCTCTCTTTGAGGTGACCTGAAATAATTCTTAGCTTGTTATTATATCATGGTAGATACTGAACACCTAAACTTGGAACAAATGACTGTAGGTCTTGAACTTATCATAAACATGGTGTTTGATTCAACAGCCATAAGGACAATCTTATCCAGAAGCACTTTTCTTACAATCAAATGTGGAATATTCAAGGCTCAGCTTGAGCAGGTCTTAATTTCCCTGTGTCTAGTAAAGATCCTGTCACATCTCTGAACCCACATTTTTAGTCTCATTAGCATTTCCTGATAGCAGTTATGTGAGGGAAAATATTTTGAACCAAAAGAGGCATGTTACACTTGTACAGGATAGCTGGGAACAGAGTAGGAAAAGAAAATCTTGGAAGTAAGCAAAACTTCAATATCTACACATTGTTTTCTATTTGGCCTTGTATTATAGATTGCTGGAAACACAAATACGTGGGCAGTAGCTAATGATTTGTCCAAATGATGAGAAATTTAGAAAGAACAAAATTGGAGGATTGATTATAAGGCAGTTTGTGGAAGAGGAATGTGGATAAACCTAACTAAACAAGCCAAGAAAGTGAGAATATTTGTGGCTGACATAAAGCTGCCAATCAGCTTCTTCCCACATCCAGTCCAGTTCTTACTCAGTGTGAATACAGAATGTGGTCATCGTATTAGGGACAGAGATTATTCATGGCTTCAAAAGCGTGGACTACCTCACAATTTGGCCTAATACTACTGCCATTGCTAAGTCCCTGATGTGCAAAAGTCACTATGATATCATATCCTATGGGAGTTAGCCAGCCGTCTAGTAGCATGATGATTATATCAGATATATCATATATATATATATATATGTATATGTATGTGTGTATACATATATATACACACACATATATATACACACATATATATATACATATATATATATTTTTTTGAAGATAATTCAGTAAATTTAACTGTAATAAAAACTTGTTTAAAAGTAGTTATGCCTGGGGTGCCTGGGTGGCTCAGTTGGTTAAGCGGCTGCTTTCGGTTCAGGTCATGATTCCAGGGTCGAGCTCCCTGCTCAGTAAAGAGCCTGCTTCTCTCTCTCTCTCCCTCTGCTTGCTGTTCTGCTTACTTGTGCTCTATCTCTCTGTCAGAAAAATAAATAAGATCTTTAAAAAAAATTATGTCTTGGGGCACCTTGGTGGCTCAGTTGGTTGTGTCGGACTCTTGATTTCAACTCAGGTTATGATCTCAGGGTCCTGAGACAGAGCTCCGTGTCAGGCTCTAAGCTGGGCATGGAACCTGCTTGAGACTCTCTCTCTGCCTCCCCCTCTACCCCTGCCTCCCCCTGCACACATGTACATGTGCTCTCTATCTAACAAAATAATAATAATGATGATGATGATGATGATGATGATGATGCCTTTTCTATCCACCAAGCTGTTGTAAACATACTTTTAATTGACTTACTAAATACTCTATTTATCATCAGGTTTTCACATACAACATTTATTTTAAGCAAGGGCTTCATTTTATCACAAGATAAATAAGGTGATTGACCTTGTACAGTATTCACTATACTCTAGAAACCTCTGCATTTAGAGACTGGGAGAACATACTACTAAAGGTCAACTAGTCTCAAATAGGTGGGGGGAATAAAAAACATATAAAAACCTGGCAACTTGGAAGGCTTGTGATACAGGGTGTTATTCTCTATGGCCAGAGTTTTTAGGTGTTATGATACTAAGGGATACACTTAATACTGGTACCACTCAAATATATAATTTTTATAATTACATAATTATATATATATAATTATATAATTTTGAGGATTGATTTATATATTGAAGTGCAGTTGACATACAATATTATACTAGTTCAAGTGTGCAGTATAGTGATTCAACACTTACATACATTGCAAAATGATCACCAAGATAAATCTAGCTACCATCTGTCGCTATACAAAGTTGCAACATATGATTAACTATATTCCCTTTGCCACACATCGTTGCCTCCTGTCATATTTATTTATAATTGGAAGTTTGTGCCTTTTAAACTCTTGTCCTCCTTTTGCCCCAGCCCCTTCTCCAGCAACCACCAGATTCTTCTTTCTATCTATGATTCTGTTTTGTTTGTTATTTTATTTTTTAGATTCTACATATAACTGAAATCATACAGTACTTTTCTTTCTTTGCCTAACTTATTTTTCACTTAGCATAATATCCTCTATATCTATCCATGAAGTAATAAATAATTAAATAGAAAAATTTATTTCCCATCTCCTCAACTTTGGTATCATATTTTAATAATTTGGTACCCAAGGATGTCATGTTTCCATAGGGACTTAAGAATGAAATTATTAAACTGAAAACTAAAACTTCTACCAGGCAATTTTGGAGACGTCATACCACCAGAACAATATACAAAAAGATGGCATAATTCTGTTGCTTTGGTGCTTGCTTTTTTAAATCAAGGTTTAATATGTTGCAACAAAACAGGAGTGGCTGCAGTATTTCTCAAACTCAATGAATCATCCTAAGTACTTCGTAGGCTTGCCATGTGCATTGGTAGACCAGAAATATCTAAACTGGCATGACAACCAAGACACCTGAACAATCTAAAAAATGAAAATTTTAATACCTGCCCCTTCATCTTTAAATAAAGAACACTGGCAAGGTGAGGAGATTAGAAAGAGTAAGAGGAACTTGAAATGGGTAATGAAAAATTAATATCATAAATGCCATCCAAGTCTTTTGCAGTCATCTTATTTTTCCTCTTCTCAGTCATTTATTTCCAAATAATATGCATATGATATACATATCATATATATATAACATATGTATATATAATATATGTGAATATATGTGTAGGCCATTGAGATTAGTAGAATACGTCATAAGCAATGATGTGTGATTTCTGAGACAATGTTATAAAAAGCACCTTCCATGCACATTAGAACACTCATACTCTGAATCCTAAACCATTATAATATGAATCTGCTAAGCTTCAGGATGAATTCTTTCTCTACCAAAGCAATTGGAACAAGATCTTTACCGGTGCTAAGTGACCAAATAAATGGAGGCAGGGCCGTGGTGGACAGAGATGACACAATTTTCAGTACCCATTCCAATGCCATTTCAGTGTATGGAGTTCTGGGCTCCAGTTACGTTTGCTGTATTACCTTGCAGATAGGGCAGTGGATGCGGCTCATTCATGATGAGCTTATTTGGGATTTAAGTAATATAATCAGAGCAGTATGGCCGTGGACTAGTGATTATAGTGACTATTTCCTAATTTTTCAGAAGGCTTTTTAATTTGGTAGTTTCAAGTTTCTCATAGAAAGGGATTCATCTGGAGTTTACAGCACCATTAGCTTCCTGAGTTTGCAGGTTCCTGACAATGGATCTTATGGTGGTCCATTTCTGCAGTCCTGGAAACTAAGCCCAGAGTGTCTTCACCTCTCCCAGTGATGTGGTGAGCTACTTCTACACTTTAATAAATCCCTTTCTACTTAAGCTAGCTACTTGGATTCTGTTGCTTACAAATACATATCATGACCTCTTCTTTAGCTTGTTGGGAAGATTTAAAAAAAAGAAAATAACATGTAAATTGTCTAGAATACACAAGCTTAAGAAGTATTGATTTTCTTCTCTTCCATTGCTTTGCCAAACTTCCATTAATATTTTAGTGTATTTCTGAGCAAATATTTATATTTTTAACATTTCCTCTATGGAAAAATTGAATTTATATTATGCATTTTATAAGACAAAAAGAAGAATCATGATACATTGGTTTTATAAAAGTTCCACTCTTTACAAAGTATAATTTATGAGAGTAGGACTTATGAATAAATATGCCTATTTCCTGCACTTCTAATAACGTTCTAATAATGCTGGTAACTATAAGATTAGAATCAAAAGAAGTTGCCATTTCTGTTTAATAAGAATGTCATAACCTCTTTTCATCTTTTATTACTAAGGTTTATCTTTCATAATCATGTTCAATCCTATGGGTACAGGATAAAAAGATTTGAAGTAGATAGCACAGAGAAAAGTTCATTATGAAAGGGAACTGATTGTCAATATTGGAAAAAATAATCTAACAATAGATTATCATCTTGCATTTTAATTTAACTTGGCTAAGTAGACAAATAGGTCTAAGGATCTGCAAATACCTTTAATATTTGAGGAGGAAAAAGAATTTGAAGCTAAAATCATATTGGCTTTTTGAAGCTGTACACATCCTTTGTTAAAAATTTAATGATAGAAATCTCTCTTTTATAACGGAAGTTACTTCTAACTACCCAAAAGAAAGACAAGTGTTCCTCAATCTCCTGTGAGAATCAAATCCATTTTTCAATATTCTAAATTTTTCCTTTGTTTTTTTTTGGGAAAGTAATAAGAGAGTATCATGAAAAATACTGCAGTATTCTTTTTAACCATTTGTTATATATACTAAAAATATAAATATATTCAAGATTATTAAGATATTCACATTGCCATTTGCCCCATCGTTTGAAATAATCTTCGTCCCGAAATTGTGATAAGACTATTGATTGTGCTTTAATTGTTCACTAGCTCTTATTTTGTAATTGTATTTTCATTTTTATTTTTTATTTTAGAGAGAGAGAGAGTGCATGAGTAGAGCAAAGGGAGAGAGATAAAGTCTCAAGAAGGCTTCACCTCCAGCACAGAGCCCTACATGTGGCTTGATCTCATAATCCTAAAATCATGATCTGAGCTGAAGCCAAGATTAGATGCTTAACCGATTGAGCCACCCAGGTGCCCCTATTTTCATTTTTAAAGAGTATTTTTGTCATGTTAATGAGATGATAAAGTATTGAATCTAATCATATTTCTTAACTAATGAGTCTGCTTATCCGCAAAGAGATGTGACATTTCCAAGCTTTATTTTCATTTACAGTATGTATGTATAATCACACAGGTGGCCCCTTTTATGAAAAAACCTAAATACATCAGGATTGCAGGACTAAGTGAAAAAAGACAGCAGCTGATGTTAAAAGTCACCATTAGAAGAAGAAAGAAGAGATTTCACATGAAAATTAATAAGGTATCTAAGTAGTTTATGTGAATTATCTAAAATCAGTGATAGAAGTAGAAAATGTTATTTATTTTTACTCCTGAAATACCAATACCTTTCATTTTGTTCAGATTTACTTTGCTGACAGAAGTTTCGCTTTTTGAAAAGAACACCTAGTAATAGCCTGATAATTTTTTCCAGGTATGAATTTTGCCATTACTGAAAACATTCTTAATCCTGAAACATTCCTAGCCTTGATAATTTGCAATAAATGCATAAGATGCTGTCGAACTGACAATAAAAATGGCAAATGAAGAGAAGTGCATGTAGTAGAGAAGGGAATGCATACATGCAGTAAACCAGGAGGGACAGATTATGCTTAGTGCATTTCATTAGATAAGTCACCTGTGTTACTGTATTTTAAAATATTTTACTATTTTTATTAACAATATTCATTGTATCAATAGATGCAATTTTTCTTTGATGATACATGCGAGTAAGTCTTACATTTCTATATAAAAGTTTCATATTCATGAATTCTTTTGTAATAAGCTGGCCTATCTTTTCTTTGCTATTATTGAGCAAGAAATATATATAATAGGAAAGTTTTAGAGACAATCCCACTAAAATGGGGACTAAAATAACAACACACTCTATAATAGTTTTAAAATATGTCAGCAAAATATTTGGCACTCATTGCATTAAAAATTAGAGTTTAATATTCTCCCCCGCCCTTAAATATGGGCCAGCTTTAGTCACTCTTCTTGATGAACAGAATGGGGCAGAAGTGACATTACTTGACTTCTGAGAGACAAAATGCTAAAAAGCCGTATGTCTTTTACTTGTCTCTTTCTTCTATTGTGATCACTTTATTTGGAATCCGTTTATCATAGTGTTAGGAAGGCAAATAGCCACATGGAATAGCTACATGTGGGTGTTCTACCCCAGTCCCAGCTGATAATCAAGCTTAGAGTCAGCATCAACCTCCAGAGATGTGAGTAAGCCTTTGAATTATTCCACCCTCCAGACTTCAAACTGTCTCAGCTGATATCAGATGAAGCAGGGATGACCCTGCTGGGGCCTGCCCAGATTCTCGATTTTTTTTTTTTTTTTGAGCCACTAGGTTTTGGTTATGCAGCAATACGTAACTGAAACATGAGGTATTACTAGTATGTTCAGTGTTGTTCAGTAAGTTTTCATCAATTCATTTATGCATTAGTTTATCCATTCAGCAATCAATTACTACGTTTCTACCATATGCTGTTTTAGGCATTGTAGGGGATACATGAGTGAACATTAAAAAAAAAAATCCTGTCCTCATTGAAGTTATATGTTAGAGGCAGAATAAGTAAAGGTATAATGTCCAACAGTGATAAGTGTTATAAGGAAAAAATAAAAGTAAGTAGAGAGGGTGATACTATTTTATATCGGTGTTGAAAGCAGCCATTTCTGTGGCTGTGACATTTCAGAAAAGTCAAGGGAAAAAGCAGAAAACAAGTCACTTTAATATCTGGAGTAAAACATAACAGGCAAAGGGAAGAGAGAATATTTAATAATAAAGAAGGCTATCAGTGTGTCTGCAGCAGAATAAGCCAGAGGAAGAGTACATAGAGAAAAGGTCATGACCAGGTAATGTAGAGATTTGTTGGCTATCTTGGTGGATAGCCTGCAAACAAATTCACACATAAATGTGGACTTACTCTAAATATGTTGGGAAGTCTTTATAAGGTTCTGAGGAAACAAGCAATTTCTATAAAATTACAGGACATTTTAATAAATATTACATTTATTACATGACTTTGAGAAAGCAAATGATATAAAAATTAAAACTTTGGTCTTTGTGGTAAAAAATACACTGTAGGGGTGCAAGAACTATAGTGAAGACCTGCAAAGAGACCACTGTGACACCCCAGGAAAGGAAGAGTAGTGGGTTCCGTGGATGGTTGCTAACATGCGTGTGAGAGATAATTGAATGGAGAATGGATTTTGAAGAAAGAGAACTGCCAGGAGCTGGATAAACCAGTGCAACAACCAATAAAAATAGAGAGTGAAATCAATACCAGAACAAAGATGCAAGTGTGATTATTTGCAGATAATATAATTGCTCATATAAAAGAAATTCTGAAAATTAAGAACCAAGAACCACAAAAACTGAGATGCAGAATATTATTTTTCAATTTCATATATGTAGGAATTGAGACTTAGAAAACTGAATTAATTTGAGGTAAGCTCACATAGATGTCATTTGAGTTGGGACCTAATGCAAAAGATTGCAATCTAGAAGATACGATTTTTTCCCACTTTGCCTCAATTCCAAAACTACAAAGAATATTTTAGTATACCTCTTTCCAGTCAATTAATTGATATCAGAATTTACAGTCTTAAAAAATAATCAGGCTTACTTGTAATTTAAAAGTAACATTTTAAATATCGATTTTATCAGAATATTGATGAAATTTAAAACTGTTTATTGCCCATCAAGTCTGCTATCCTATAGCTTATAGTTTAACTTAATTACAGGCATGCAGCCTAGACTTTATATATGTAAACATTTAGAAAACATGAATCATATTGAAAATAAACATTTACCAAAATTAAAGAAGGGTTAAATAAATGCTAAAAATCAAGCCAAGAAACACTGTGACTCTGCTTGAAGTTTTTGATAAATTTATGGGTAAACTGTTGTCTCAATGTCATTAAAAATCCTGACTATAGCTATATCATCTCCACAAATAAGACTATGCCTACAAGCTTACTCACTGAAAATGCACAAATCATCTTAAAAGAGGTAATAATCAGCTATTGTGGAAATTCTTAAGCTGATATTAATTTTCCCTGAAAATTATGGCTCTTGTACATCTTTCTGTACTTTCCAGTGTTCAAGCAGGACTCCTTAGAGTTTGTGATATTTATACTTTATTGTGCTTCCTCATACGTCCATTTTCTTTCTAATAATTTATAGTACTCTATGTCCCAAACATTAGTGTACATTTCCTTTTTAGGAATCTCTGATTTTTTATTGCTTATGTACCACAATGTAATAGTATGTATAATAGTGTAATAGTCAATGGGTGGCTTTCATTCTTAGTTAACTGTTAGAATCACCTGAAGAGTTTTAAAAACATAAGAACTGGCACCTAGACCTCACTTCCAGAAATTCTATGGTGCTGGTATTGATATATTTAAAAGGATACTCAAGCAATTATAATGTATCTTCAGATTTGAGAACCACTTTGATAAATTATATAATTATTACTAATGTTTACCTAATAGCTATTTAACATTACAATATTATTTTATAATCCAAAAAAAATAATTTAATGTTTTCAAGCTTTAGAAATAAACAAAAAGATAAAAATCTGTTGGCAAAATGTGGGTAAATATTTTCAATGGTGTCTTAATTATGATGAACCAGAAGTGTATCATTAAATTAATGGTTCTGAAATTCACTCAAGTAATCTTTAAAGAAAATGGGTGCTAAAGGAGAAATAGGATATATATAACAAAATATAAGCTATGTTTATTAATTTTAAGGCTAAGTCAAGCTATTACATTAACTTTATGTGAGAAATTACCTTATTTTGACAGTAGTTCCATTTTTCACTTATAATGACCAGTAGAATTTAAATCAAAATTGTGATGTAATGTCTTCAGGGTTCAACCTTCAGATTATTTTTGAAAATGAAAAGGAAATGAAAGAGAATCAGTGATAATTCATTGAAGATGCATACATGTAGAATAGGAGAGAACAACATAAGACAATCTGATTGTATTCAGCAACTTTTTCAGTCTTATCTATTCGGTACCAAATGTGTCAGTATTATACAAACTTAAGACAAATTATATACTGTCTCTTTTGGAGAAAGAAAAAGGCATACCTGATAAGAGTTCAAAGGCCCCTCTTCCTCCCATGGCTACAAATGCTTGAGAAGAGACTAAGGCTACAGGGATGGTGTTGTTGAAGGACGTCTCTTGCCCATAGTTGAAGGAGATTTCAAAATCAATGGCACAGGAAGCTCTGAAGGTTCATCAGAAAGTTAACTACAGGGGCATCTGGGTGGCTCAGTCGTTAATCGTCTGCCTTTGGCTCAGGTCATGATCCTAGGGCCCTTGGATCTAGCCCTATATCTGGCTCCCTGCGGGAGGCCTGCTTCTCCCTCTCTCATCCTGCTTGCGTTCCCTCTCTCTGTCAAATAAATTAAAAAGAAGGAGGAGAGGGAGGGGGAAGAGAAGGAGGAGGAGGAAGGAAAGAAAGTAAGTTAACTACACTAACAGTAAAACTGCAATTTTTGCAAATGTTTTGAGCCAGATCCAAATAATTATAGTTGGAAATTGGACCCAGTTTTCTTACAGTTGGTAAAAAAAACAAAAGCTCAAGCGTGTGCAAGCACGAGGGATATTTGACCAATGTAGTGGACTAAAGAGAGGTGGTAATGAGCCTTATTCTTACACACACATACACACACACACACACACACACACACACAGAGAAATACTGAACATAATGTTATATTAAAAAAATAATAATAAAGCTTGGGAACAAGAAATGGGGATTCTCAGGCATCAGAAAGCATATACACACACACAGACACACACATAGCCAAAATTGTAAAGTTGAAGCCTTCTAGTTATCTGAAATATTGGTCTTGAGAGTATGTTTTAAAAAGTTATCAAGCTACTCAACTGTCCTGAGTATGCTGTTCTATATTCATGTAATCTTTCAATAAAAAATTTTAAAATATAATTCTCCATGGGGAATAAACAATTCAACGGTTTAAAAATAAAAAATATAGTCACTGAAATTAATAATAAATAGGTTATACAATAAGCATGACAGAACAGAAGAGAAAATTGTTGAATGGGAAAACAAATTTAAAGGAAATACTTTATAATAGAATATAGAGAGATATCTAGATAGATTTTATAAAAAAGAAATGAGAAAAAACGGATATTCAAGTTTACGCCTCTTAAAAGGAAAAAATAGAAAGATGATGGAATCAATATATAAAGGATAATGGCTAAGAGTTTCCAGGTTTGAAGAGAAGCATGGTTTCTCAAAGTGAAGAAAGGTCCCTCTCAAAATTTATATGTCCATGTAACATATATAGAGTGATATGTTTTCTCTAACACATACTAGTCACACAAATCAAAAACTCAAAGATAAAAAAAAAACATCCAACATAATGGGAATGAAGAAAAGATTCCATAGAAAGAAAAGGCAAAAAATAAAAGAATTCTTATCAGCAATAATAGATGCAACAGTGGTTGGAATAATATTGAACTGATTAGGGAAAGTATCTCCCAAACTAGACAGGCACACTCGCTTCACTGAAGAGTGATTGCAAAATAAATCCGTTTTCCTATAGTAATATATAAGTGAGCTCACTATACCTGGATCATGATTGAGAGAAAGGTGTGTGTGTAATTTAGGCTAAAACTAAAGAGAGAGCACTAACTAAGCAAGAAACAATTCTAAATAAACTTAAAAAGAAAAATAATTACTATAATATGCTGGTTAATCAGCAAATATTGATGATAACATATTTACCCATGAGAGGGAGAATAAAATTACAGACAACTATGTTATACATATTAGAACTGGATATATTTAGAGGTAAATTAGAGACATTCAGATGTTAACTGACTTACCTAGAAAGAGGGAAGAGACTACAAGTAAGAAGTCACTATAGTAAAAACATTACTGTAATAATTTTAAATTTTCCTAGAAAAATATCAATGTATGTATGGTAGATACAAAAGTTTCTTTCCTTAAAATTCCACTGCTTAAGTATGAAATCTATAAATAGGTCAGCAGTTTGAAACTCACAAATGAGAAATATTGTCAGTCATATCTACATGTTAATATTTGTGAGATTTCAGTTATAACTGTACTAACTTGTCTTTCCTAATCTAAACAGTTGCTTAACTTAACCTTTCCTAATCTAAATAGTTCCTTAACCTTCCCAGTTAAGCCTCTCATGGTCTGCTTAAAATTATAAATTCCTATCTCCCCACTGAATCTGAAAACAAAATAAGTAATTTTATTCCACAATGCAATAACAATTTAGATCTTTCTACGTTTTAGTTGCAGAGAGTAAATAAACAAAAAATATTTGTTATTGTAATCCTCTCTTAAAATGTACATTTTAATGTTAAATTAACTTCTGGGGAGTGAGGGAAGTAGGGTAGAGTTTGGTGGAACAGTAGCAATGAAGTACTTGAGTCTAAGGGCCAACAGAAGCCCCATAGATGTGGGAATGGTACTTCAAAAAGTAAGGAGGAAAAGGAACAATGAACACACAATACAAGTAGTCATTGAACAAAAGCTACAAGCATTGAAAAAAAAACCAAAGAATCTCCTTATGAAGTGTCTTCTGGGCTTCCATTAAATCAACAAAGAACAAACAAAATTCTTTCCTCACCCTTCTTTGGTTTAATTGTTGGGATAGAACTGATACATGGGAAGATTCTCTATTTCTAAATCCTTTGTATAGTTCCACCAACAGGACTGCTAAAACCCTGTTTTCATTATGACCTTTAACAACTATCATCTACTGCTTGCAATTAATTATTTATAGCAATGGAAGTTGGGATTCCCAAAGAAATTAAACATTTATTTGTAACCTGGTGGCATGCAAACATTAACCTTTAACAATATCCCATCTATTCTGGTCCTTTTGTTGGCAAAGTGACAGAACTTATTATAGAAAGTTCAAGACCTTGTACTTAAAACTTGTAAATTAAAAAAAGTACTATGTTGTGACACAGTCTTCCAAATCTGATGTTACTTTCTGGTAATATTCTGGATATTTTTAGAATCTGATGCCATACTTTCTGTCTTCTGATCTATTAATTAATAAAAATATCATCATAGAATTTTTGTTGCCCATACAAATGAGAAAAAGCCATAGCACAGATAACAAGAATATATGATTTCAGGAACAGTTGAAAAGTTTCTACAGAAATGGTTTAAAAGATCTGTCATCATAGACACTGATTGTGCCTGGAAGTGTGCATGCTCAATTAAAATTGAGTGTGATTTCTCCATAGCACTGTTAGTTTCTGAATAGTAGAAAGGAGAACTTGAACATAAAGGAAGATGTTCTATCCTTACTCTGTGTAAAAGAAAGTAAGAACTGGGAAAAATTAAAATTTATAACAAGTTGTAAATGACATTATATTTATGGTATATGAATTTGGTTGAATTAGGTTTTTACAAGGGACAAAAAGGTAATGAATGCATTCATAATAAGGATAGAGGAAAGAAAAAAGAGAAAACAAGAGAAAGCAGTAATGTAAAACAGGAAAAAAGGAAGGAAGTCAGAAAAATTCAAATACTGAAAAAAGGAATCAGAAGCATTAGAATAAAGATTATGAGCTCAATTAGTTACATCAAAATGCCCACAAAATGGTTCATAAATGAATACTAATCAAATACTGTTATATTTAGAACCAATGCTTTTCTATTGTGCCATTCCACATAAATTTAATAACTTGTTATTAATCTTGCAAACATCTGCCTAGTACTCTGAGGTCTGATTTTTAATATTCTTTTGAATTTATTATTTTATTTGTGGCCTTTGGTACTTGACAGCTATGAATGAAATTAAATTACAGCTCTACCTTTTGCAAAGTTCAGTATATGAATTGGTTATTAAACTGTTTTGTAGTCTTCAAAATGCTGCATGTGCTTGTCTGATGCACAAATTTAGTCTGCATTCAATGTTTCATTGTGGAAAATGAAGGCTTGCAAAAGTAGGCTTATTCAGAATTTCACGGATTTGACTTGCTCTTTGGATGCATACCTGTTTTTGAAGATGATGGCAATATATATTAACAATATCTAAATGTATATAGCCTATATAAGCATATGTATGTGCAAAATTAGAGAATAGAAAACATATGATAAAGATAAACATACCTGATCACAAGAAAAGACAAAATCACTAATTGAATTAAAAGTACATAATCAGGGGTAGATTTCCAGTTTATTAGTTGGCTGGCTTTAGGCAGATTATTTACATGCTCTGGTCCTAGTTTTCTCTTCTGTAAAATGGGGATAATATTGTTGAGGATTATTATTTATAAAGTGTTCTGGACAGCACTTGACACGTGATAAAAAATTCCTAAACAATTTGATTAAAAATCAGCATCATTTTGGAAAGGTTTTACAGGAGTTTAAGTGTAATATTTCATAGTACCTAAGGGAAAATAATTAATAATATGTAACATATGATATAATATAGTGTTCATACATTCACATATGAATTATTAGTTGAGCTAGATGACTTACTAAGCTCCCACAATACACCATATTTTAATGCCTTTACCATTTCTAGTTCTTACAATTTTTTATTTTAAATTATTCAAATGTTAATAATTTTATATTTATTTCAAGCAATACTTTACAATGCTTTCTGATTTGTCCCTTCTTGCTTTTAAAAGTAGTATATTTATACCTAACACATTGTGTTGCAATTTCTATATTATTACTTGCTTATATTTACCTATACACCAGGACCTCTTCAAAGGTATGGGCCTATGTTAATATATAGCTTTAAACTCTACTGTTCAATAAATACCCCTTTCCATATTGTCCATTCTTGAAGTACTGATAAATGATTAATACATAATATTTGCTATTTGACTGTCTACTATTTAAGTCTGGAGCCTGGAGTAGTGTTCCATTAATACACATTGCACTGAGGAAAAGTGAAAACAAAAGAACAAACACAATTGTATTTCATCCTTGATCGTTTCCAGTGCATTACCTAGGGGAATAATTACTTATGGTAAAATGAGTGAATATCTATAGCTACTTACTACGCAGCACATTGAGCGGACCCTCTGCTGAATCAACAGCTGGATTGTTGGTCAAGCCTGGCTATTCCGAATACATTTAGCTTTCAGTTGAGGAACCACATTTAAACCAGGATCAGTTTTCTCCATCCTCGTAATTATAACACATACACACGAATCTTGGTTATCAGTCATTCCTTACGCTCCACTTTCTGCGACTCTGGAGCAAAAATCTTCAAACATCTTTTGACCCTAACTCAAGGAAGAAGTGTTGAAACGATGACAAACACCATGCTTGCGCATGGCGCAAGCTGTGACGCCTGTGCGCCTGCGCACACATACAGTTGAAGCGAAAGTTGAGGAAATAAAATCAATTTTGTTACCTCTGATGTCTTTTTTTAAGTTTTATATTATTATATGTGATATGTATTGTATTATGAGTCCTATTTATCTTCTACCCTGTATATTCTTTTCTTTTTTATCCTATTTTAATTTTGGAGTTGTTAGTTCTGAATGATTAAGCAGAATTCACCACTCACTAACAGGATGCATCTGGCATTTTGTAACAGTTTTGTTCTGAAGGATGCCATCCTGTCTGGCATAGCACTCAAAGCTACCCCCACTTCCAAAGTGAAAATTTAGTATGCCATGTTCCCTGTATTCTAAATCAAATCATCTCTATCAAACCCTCAAGTTTGGGAGAAAATTCCTCCAACAATTTTCATACAGTGCTGAAGCTTGTATAAAGGCACGAAGTTAATCTGAAATTCTAAAGATTTTTTTTTTTTTTTTTTTTTTTAGGATATGTTTTTCTTTTACCTTGTGACGTTTAACTTCAGAACTTTTTGGTTTAACTTCAGAGATTTTTGTTTGCATAAGTCATTCTAAAGTCTCCATTATTTTATATATTGCTTTTCATGTACATGTTCTGTAGAAACTCCTTGCACTGGAAATGAATTCTTTTCCTAAATTTTACTATAGAGGAAATTACCTTTTTCATCCTGAAGAAAAAAAAAAAAAAAAAGGTGCTTCAATTGTCCTTCACACAAAAGTGAAGGGGATTGAACTCTCCTACCTCTATTCTCTCTCTTCTGTTTCCAGCCAGGCTGTTATATCAAACAAAAGTCTTTCTCATTATGATGAATGCATTAAGCCTGGTTGTCTCTGACTGAGAAGCTGCTATTGAGGGGGTAAATAGCTAAAGCTCTTTTTTTTGAAGAAAAAATAATTTCTCCCCAGGAGAGCAAGGAGACAGTGAAGATACTGAGCAGCAGCAACTCTGCCCCCAATCGTTCCAGGTTGTGCTCCCTTTGGCTCTCTGTCTCTTGCAAGGGCACAGATTCTGAGGCTAGCTTGTAGCATCCCTGTAATGTCTAATGTAAATGGCAGGAATTGGTTTTCCCTCTACAAATGAGCAGGTAACATTCAGTGTCTTTATAATTAATCTCACACAGACCTGTCTTCCCTGTGCTAGGAAGGAGGACGAGAAAAGGTAAACAAATCACTTAAATGATTCATGCTATATTAATTAAGATTGAACGCATTGAAAATTACAAATATTATAAAAGCTATATTTTAGCTATTTTTCAAAATTTATCAAGTTGCTATAATAATTTAAAAAACATGAAATCATTGCAAAATGAAAGAGTTCCCTTTTCATAAGGTATTATTTGCCTATATAGAAACTTCTAAACCAACATATTCATTTTTAATTCTTTACTTACTTGAAAACAAAATGATGTTTATAATAAATGTTAATAAAAGCTCTGCAAGCAGAAAGAGAGCTAGACCAACAAATGTGACATATTTTACTAACGAAGTCAGCATTTTATGCATTTGCCACCTTAATTATTCTAAGCTAAATTTTTATTAAAAAGATAATTAAAAGAAAACAGAGGACTGTTCAAAAAATATACTTTTGATTTCATGTAGCTGAAGTTTTAACAAACGCTTTGTTCCAACTTACCATGCTTTCTGATCTAGTTTAACTGTGATAATGGGGCACTTAAAAAAAAAAGGCTTACAGTTATACATGTTCCACTGTATCAGACTCCTAACTTAAGAAATTCCTAAGTTGTAATGCTAATTACCTATATAAGAGTCTTTTATTCTCAATGAGTGTGGAAGTAGCTAAATCCAACTTTATGTAAATGAATCTTTATCACTTCTAAATGAGATTTTTTATTATCACTTAGTAATTATTCTTGGCACTACATGATAACTGCATTTCCAATGAAGAGCATAAGTCCTAGCTCAAAATATATCTCTTTGTCATCAGCAAAAATAAATATAACTCTTAGAATAAACCAGGTAAGTACTGCCCTGTTATCTGAGCAAAGCAAAGAGGCACTGACCTACTTTCCTTTCACGTTTTGCCTACCAGCAGTATTAAATCAAATGGAACACATTAAAACCATCACGAAAGGCAGACAATAGTTTCTCTCTGATTGCCTGCCTCAGCCTGGTAGCAGTGTGAAAGTTACAAAAGTCATTTGTATCAACTCATTACCATGTCACCTCATTTCATGCCCCTGCTGGATAAGTGGCAATAAGCCCTGTGTTAGCGTATTCCACATTGTCACCATTAGAACAAATCCTAATAGCACCCAGCTGTCGAAGATTACCCTAGACAGTTATTGAGATTTAGGAGGGGCAGCTTGCTACTGATTTAGGACATATTCTTTAGAATGTTCTATCATTTATTCTAGAATGGAGAAATAAAGCTAATTTTATGAAGAGTACTCATGAATTATTTTCTTCATGTAGAATACTACAATGCTCCCAGTAGAGTGTTCTTCTTGCACTTTAATTCAAGGTAATGATGTTGTTGCATCTTATATAGGCACTTAAAATGCAGTTCAATGCCACAACCATTGCCAAAACTCCTGTGTGAATTCTTAGGACATTAAATTAACTGAAAAGCTGAATAGTGAGATGTATAGTTTTGATGTATTAAAACTTTTCTTTCTTCCACAGTGTAACAATGAACAAAGAATTAGCTCTCTGAAATTGTAAGGAAACTTGTTTACTCTAGAATGAGAGAAATGATTACGGAAGTGTATTTCTAAAGGATCTTCATAACATGTGTAAGAATTGATGTTCTAGAATAAGACTTTCAACACTCTGCAATCTGCCCATTATGGGGATAGTTTATGGCAAACATATGTACTGTTTTAAGATGTATTTTTAGAGCAGGCACCCATTTTACTGTGTTAGTGATTAAAGATCTCACAATTGATCCTACTTTCTACATAGTGGTTTTATATTCATTTATTAAGTTGGAGAAGGAAAACAACTGCATAGATAATTAAACTTGTCTTCAGGTTTACTTTTTGTTAAATCACTCTTTGCTTCTCTATTGTGTAGGACACTAAAAATGAGATGAGCCATTACATAGTCTGTAATTTGTACTGTGGCTTTCTGTTAGGAGCAGCAGAACATTGCCTATAATGGCAAAATAGAATCTTCCCTTTCCAGTTGTTTATAAGGACTATTGTTAGGGTATTTTTTAATAAGTAAAATTTCATGAAGCTAAAGGAGAGAGGGATTGGAATTTAGGCACAAGCACTTACGTTTGGACCATCATGGGTGCCTACGTGTGTGTTTGCACCTGTATATAGACAGGAAGGAACTGAGAAAGAATGGGAACAAATTCCGCAATTTGCTGAATAAGTCCTCACCAAAATTAATAACTAGGAAAGGTCTTAGCCTTTTGGTAATGAGTTCTGTCTGCTATTACAGAAATCAAGTCACTTGATCATTTTCTTTATCTAAAAAAATGAAATAAAAATTAAAAAAAACTTACTTCATAGAGTTTTTGTCATGATTACATGATAAAACTTTGATAAAAATTAGTTTATGTAAGAATATTGTATAAAAGCCTTTCATATTTTTGGCTTTTGAATGGAGGAAATCTGCATTTAATTACAGACAATTTCTGATTGTAATACTTCTCATTTCTATCTGTGCTTATATATCTGCAAGACAACCCACATTTAATTAATCATAATGTCAGATTGTACAAATTCCCTGTCTGGCTTCTTGGGTATTTACTTTTCAGGGAGCTTAATGCTTCCATAGTATTAGAAAGACTAATGATCTTAAATTTATATACACATCTATGTTTTTTATTTAAAAAAATGAAGGGGTGCCTGGGTGGCTCAGTGGGTTAAGCCTCTGCCTTCGGCTCAGATCACGATCTCAGGGTCCTGGGATCGAATCCTGCATCTGGTTCTCTGCTCAGCGGGGAGCCTGCTTCCTCCTCTCTCTCTCTGCCTGCCTCTCTGACTACTTGTGATCTCTGTCTGTCAAATAAATAAATAAAATCTTTTAAAAAATGAAGATCAGGCTGGTAAATAATCATATGATCAAATTTGAAGTTAAGGCAGAAAGATTTGGACAGGAGCAGTTTAGTAATCAGACAAATTAAAGAACTATGATATTTTCAGAAGAATAAATATTTAGATGAGAAAACCATTGTCTATTCAATCACCTAATACAAAATATAATATTTACCAATTATGTGTCAGGTGTAGACAATGAGGAGATAGGTGTGTTGGAATTTCATTAAGGTCTCCCTCTCCACCATGATTTTAAAAATCATTCTGTCTCTTGAAATTTAAATTATGAAAACCAGGGCGCCTGGGTGGCTCAGTGGGTTAAGCCTCTGCCTGCAGCTCAGGTCATGATCTCAGGGTCCTGGGACCGAGACCCATGTCGGGCTCCCTGCTCTGCGGGGAGACTGCTTCCCCCCCCCCCCCCCCCCCCCCCCCCCCCCTTTCTTTATTTTTTTTTATCTTTTTAAAAAAAAAAAAAAAAAAAAAAAAAAATTAACTATTAAAACTAATCATTAGATTAGATTAGATTAGATTAAAACCAGTTAAAACATTTTAAAAAATCAACCTTATTTCAGGCCAGAGTAAGTTCTGTAGAAAATAAGACTCCCATATATAAAGCCCATGTTTGTAAACTTACTATTATAATTTGATTTCCTTTTCTTATAAGTTACTTATAGAGAAATCACTCACTGTCTAGAGAATTTGGCTTTGAATATCTTTTTTTTTTTAAGATTTTATTTATTTATTTATCAGAGAGAGAGGGAGAGAGAACGAGTGAGCACAGGCAGACAGAGTGGCAGGCAGAGGCAGAGGGAGAAGCAGGCTCCCTGCCGAGCAAGGAGCCTGATGTGGGACTCAATCCCAGGACGCTGGGATCATGACCTGAGACGAAGACAGCTGCTTAACCAACTGAGCCACCCAGGTGTCCCTTGGCTTTGAATATCTTTAGCATTTTAGCAAACACTAAAATAAATAAAATATCATTATTTGTATATCCAGGAGGATAATATTCCAAAAAAGAAAGATCCAACATTTGTGGGCTGACTAATCAGATTTCTGAGCCTGGAGAAATTTATACTATCAGTGAATTCAACGGCTAAATTCCAACCTGTTAAAATTCCTGTTAAGTGCACTATTGTTCTGTGGTGAGACCCAGATTTTGCAGTAAGTGTGAGTGTGTTCGTGTATCTATTGATATAATATTCCACGTAAAATCTATAATGTACATTGTCAAGCTTTTCTATCTCATGGAAATTTCACCTACCTTTACAATTGTTTGCTGTGTCTCTTCTTCTAATTCATTAAACCAAAATTTATTATGTTGCTGTTTTGTAACAGGTATTGAAAATTGTTAAATAGAGAAATATAAAATATGCATTTTTAAAGGTGTATGTGTATATATGCACAAAGGTTATGCATCAGGATATCTATCTTGAGAACAACTGAAAATAATTTATTGAAGTCCTACAAAACGTACTTTTTAATAGCAAACAGTGGAAAGGTAGAGACAGTACTTTAAACTCTTTAAAAATGTTCCCACTACAACTACCAAATAAACATCTTCAAAAAATTTTAAAAGCTTGCTGTCTGGGACTATGAAAAAATCATAAAGAAAATATTTCCAGTGTTAGGATTCCAATAGAACCTTTAAATCAGAGTAGGAGTCTTTCTCGGAAAAAAAAAAAAAAAAACAATTTGAGAATTTATTCTCTGTTGAGAATTTATTTATGTAAAAAATAGTTTTTCTTGTAATTAACTTTTAGCTGTCCTATTTCTTCAGTGATTTCTGTTAAACATGAATAACTTATGGTCCATCTTAAAGAATATGCATTAATAAGAACTCTTGAGTTTTTCTATCCTTATAGCCTATGAAACAGGAATTGGGGATAAACCATAATCCCATCTTTTTGTCACATGATGAAAAGTAAAATATTTACATATTAATCATGATCTGATGAGTATGTCAAGAATAAGTGTGCCAGGTTTTTTGTAATTTATAGAGTTCTACAGCCTCAGAATAGATTTATTATCATAGTCCTTTTTTTCTTACTTTTTTTTTCCTTCTATTATTCTTGGCTATATTTATATCCAAAGGGACAGGTTTTCTTTTAGGCCTCACTATATACATGGCATTAACAAAAGATTTCTCATGCATGCATTCTGTCATAAATATTACAAACAAATTTAATGAGAATTCACATAGCTGCCAAGCTTAGGAAAGGGCAATTTTAAAACCATATTTTTCATTTGGTATCTCTGACGACTTGCAAAATAGAAGACCAAATAACTATCTGTCAACAATGAATTGCTTTATGATCAGATAGTTTAAAAGTTATTCCAAAGCTAGGAACACACACAATTGTGAGAAAACAAGTCAGACAAGGAGAGGAATAGGGGTTCTTATTATGTAAACTTCTATTGTAGCTGTAAGAAAAAAGTATCAATTATTTGGGAAGCCTGATTTTTCATTTTATATCTATATAGATTGTCAATAATGTAGGTTCAGGGGCGCCTGAGTGGCTCAGTGGGTTAAGCCTCTACCTTTGGCTCAAGTCATGATCTCAGGGTCCTGGGCCTGCTTCCCCCACCCCTTCTTCCTGCCTCTCTGCCTACTTGATATCTCTCTCTCTTTCTCTGTCAGATAAATAATAAATAAAATCTTTAAAAAATAATAATGTAGGTTCATATCAAAATGGAAGAATCATTTTTTTCCTTTTTCGAATTCTCAATTTTGAGAAAATTATTCTTACCAAGTTTATCATGTAAAGAAGACGTTTATGAAGTGATATCCATCCTGCTTCTCAGATGGTGAAATCAAAATTGGCAATCTATCATTTGGCATGCTAAATATATGTGAGGCTCTAAAATATTTGTCTTCTCTGAAGGGCCAAACATCTTATACAATATCTGAAGTACACACTTTATCACTTATTTCTTCTTGTTTTTGAATATTGAATGCTTAAAATTAATGTTAAACATAAAAATTATGTTTAATTGATCAAGTAAAATAGGCACAATTGAGCACTAACAGTATACCAATTATTATTAAAAATATATATGTTATATATAATGCATATGTAATCACTTTAGGTTGTCATTACAGATAAAGTTGATGCTATAAAACATTTCAGAAGTAAAATCAAAAGGAATTTTTGACTTCTTTGATATCAGGTTTGAGATAGATGTGAAGAAAGAATTTCAGTTTTCATAATTGAGTGAATGGTGGTAATTTTCATTTAAATAGAAAACACTGGAATATACTTGTAAACCATTTCAGTATAGATGGTAAACTAAATGCCAGACAAGGGCATAGATCCTAGAGAGTGAGACAAGAAGGAAAAGATGGGAGAGCCCAGAATGGATCCTTGTAGAAACTCTTATATTTAATTGCATAATAGGAGATAATGAGTTTTCAGAAAATGCTCCCAAACCTACCAGGTAGGGAAGAGAAAAACTCAGGAAACAAAGGAAGTCAAAAGGAAGGAAGGATTTCAAGAAGGGAATAGAAATATAATGTTTAGCAGAAGAGAGCCACTGATTCTCTTGCAATGGAACTGTGTTCTTAGAGAGATGGGGTAGTAGACATATCTATGGGAATTGAAGATCAAATCTGTGATTGTGAAATCAGATAGGGAGGGATGAAATCAGTTTCGAAAACTTTTTTTTTTTTTTTTTTTGTAATGGGGTATATGTGTGGTAATTAAGAGAAGAGTGTAATAAATCAGGTTTTATGTGCCAATATTTGTTTTTCTGGTGTACGCTCATGTTGTTATTGTAAAAGAAAAATTCTGAGCATACTTTAGTTATTTATTGCTGCATAACCAGCCACCTCAAAATAAAGTAGCTTAAGACTGCAAATATTTTTTCGTGTTTCTATGAGTCTTTAATTTGGGCGGGACTCTGCGGAGTGATTTACGAGCTCCATGTGGCAAATCAGTGGGGTCATGCACAGCTATACTCTATAGTCACTGGGCCTAGCTAGAAGGTCCAAGAAGACCTTATCTCCTGTGCCTGAGACCTCAATATTCCTCCTCATGACCCCTATTTCCCTTAGGGTTTAGCTTGGTTTTCTTTTTTTTTTTTTTTAATGATTTTATTTATTTATTTGACAGACAGAGATCACAGGTAGGCAGAGAGGCAGGCAGAGAGAGAGGGGGAAGCAGGCTCCCCACCGAGCAGAGAGCCCGATGTGGGGCTCGATCCCAGAACCCTGAGATCATGACCCGAGCCGGACGCAGAGGCTTAACACACTGAGCCACCCAGGTGCCCCTAGCTTGGTTTTCTTACACTGCAGAGGGAGTTGTCCAAAAGAAGAAGCCCTAAAATGCAAGTACTTATCAAGCCTCTGCTATCTCATGCTTACTGTCATTGAGCAAAACAAATCCCTTGTTGTTGGGGAAACAGGGCTACACAAGGGTGTGCCTTTCAGAGACACAGTTTGCTTTGAGGCTGGAAACATAATAGTCAGCCAAGTGTTTCAAAGCCAGTACAAATGAAACTATTGAGACTAAATATCTGAGAGAGAGAGAGTGAGTTATTTTTTCAACATTTCAGAGAATGTGGGAAGGTTTGGGGGTGTGAGATTCACGTAGAAGGAGGCAGAACTTCTCTGGCTTATCAAGAAGAAAGGAAGCAAAAATGTTTGGATATATAGAGAGGTTTGTATCTTTAATCCTAGAAGATACTTTTAGTAGATGGCTTCAATTTTATCTCCAAAGCAGGAGGCACAATTGTCAGCTATGTGTGAAGGGTTGAACATTTCAAAAAGGAAAGTGCTTTTAAAAAGTCATAAAAATTATGGAAATGAGTTGAAGTAAGGAACTTAGTTGGGTTGTCAGGAAATGTTTAAGAATGATGAGAGCTTGGTGATCATAAATTTTAGCAGATACTGTCAGTCTTTTTGTATGGGTCAGTATGTTTTACTACAAAGTTTTACTAGGAAGGAACTAAAGGTAATTAAGATAAAATTGAAGAAATGACCGGGGTAATTAAGGAGGAAAAATCTGAGGAAATGATTACCCCTACAATATATAAAACATTTCTTTTAGTTGTTAAAATTTACAACTCCTTTGTGTTAAACCCCACAAATTTGCAGGATAATAATATCTCCATTTTACTGAAGAGTCAACTGTAGCTTCTAGATTTCCAAATTCTCATGAATTCCCAAAAGTCGCATGCTTGGCAGAAGGCAAAACTCACTCAGTGGTCTTTATTTTGCATCATAGCTATCTCCCAGGAATTCAGTCCAAATTCACTTAATGAAAATGCTCTTTGCATCACTGAATAGGGACAGTGTAACGTTATGAGTAAGAGTGGAATTCCCACAGGTGACTGTGGTAGTGGAATACTGATGGTTGGATTTTAATGCCAGCGTCACTTTCATTAATTTTCTGACTTTGGAAATATTATTTAACCTCCTTTGTCTTCATTCCTTTGTAGCTCAAATCAGGATTATCACAGCACCTAACGTGAGGATTTACCTTAATGAGATAATATTGGAAGTTAGGTCAGTGCATGAGCACATAGGAAGCACACAGTAAATAGTAGATGTACTATGGTGAGTATTGTTAGTAGTAGTTTTCAAGACTAGCAACAATCAAAATGTATTCATCATCTCAAGAAGAATAAAATGCTGGCTAACACAAAAAAATAATTGTCAGCATCTGTACTTGACACAATGATCATTTTTTTCATAATCACTTATAAAGCACCTATGATGCATCAAATAGCTGACTAAGTACTACAGCTTTTTCTTAAATTAATGAAATGAGACATTTATATGTGATCTATGTTTGAGTTGATTTTGCTAGTTTGCCTTTCCTTGCTCTCCCCTTTGTAAAATTCCTATAAAACTTCTAATATATTCAGGAATTCAAAATTGATTTGATATAACTGAAGCAGAAAATCATTAGTAAAGTACATAAGTAAATCTGGCAAACAATTTTCCATTCAGACAGGCACAAATGGAAAACCTTTACATAAGTAATCAGTGCTTTGGTTCCTAAGTCTAATAAAGACCATAGCTAACAGGAAAAATAATTAGAGATGCTAAATTCCTCCAAGGCATTACAATATGAAATCTCGGTTAATTTGGAATTATTTTTATTTTTCAATTATCTACAAGATCCTCATTTCGTTCATATCTCTCTCTCTATATATATACATATATATATAATATAGAAGGGAACACTTGATCAATTGACTAGTAGGTGTTTTATATGATACAAACTTACTCATATTATACATATAACTTACTCATATATACATATACATATATACATATACTTACACATATATACATACACATATTATACATAAACTTACTCATATATACTCATATTATACATATAACATATACTGACTAAACAGTACTGACACTTTGGAATTTTAAATATATTTGTAATCATGATAGCAAAGAAACATTTCCTCACCCATAATGTTTTTGTTTTTTCCTGATTATCTGTGATATAAGAAAGCCACCTTTGCACACAGAAAAGGTGCAATTTGATTTCGGGAGATAAATGTGAGAAAAAATTGGTTCATAATTTGAAAAGAACTGAAGGTCAATGATTATGGAAAAGGTAAGGATAGAATTTATTTAAATGATGTGCCTTTAGGCATATGTAACAGTGTGTCTTTAGGCCATTAATTTTGAAGAAGGCTTTAGAGGTTAGTAGTATCTGCATTTTTTGCATCTTAACTTTTATCACTTAGGTGTGTGCAATACATTATCCTTGATCATCAGTTACAATCCAGGACCTAAATAAATAGCCATTATAATTGATTTTAAAGAAAATCATTACTGATTAATCATAATTTCCTGTGGCAAAATTTTGACTTGAGAAGATTTACACTAGGGAACTGTGGTTTGTTATAATCACTGAATTATATCCATGTGGATTTTCAAGTTAATATTTAATTATTATAGTTCCTACAGTTGTTACAAAATGAAGTAATGATCATACCATGGCACTGACAAATATAGAGAAAAATGACCACTTCTTATAAATTACTTTTTACATTTTCCAAAAATATCAAGGGAAGATGTCAGAACTGACTTAACATATGTTGCTTATATAACAATAAAATAACAAGGATTTGAAGGTAGCCTAAAGTTTGTAGAATATACTTTTGGGTTCCAGAGTAATTACCAAGCAACACATTTTTGGAAAGCATCACGGCCTCACACTCCAAGGCACTTGCAAGCTTTCTAGGAGGATTACATGTTACAGTCTCTGTGAGCTGCCTTTCGTTGAATCTCAGCTCCACCACGTACCAGCTGTTCAACTCTAGGCAAGTTACTTACTGTTTTTAAGTCTGAAATTTGTTCTTTGCAAACTGAAAAAAATATATAATATTATTTTGTTAATAACGATCTTCTACATATTTAATAATGAAATAGTAACTATCACTAATGTGCTAGATGCAAACTTTGTGGTCAGACACTACATTGAGTGCCTCACATATATTATTTCACACAATCCACTAAATAATCACATGAATTAGGTGTCGTTATTATCGTCATTTCCAAGATAAGAAGCTGGAGCCTAAGTCATCCAACATATAACACATGGGAAGCATTTAGCAGAGCACCCAGGGAGTCTGCACCCTCTTAGTACCTTGTTGTTTCCCTTCTGCAGTTCTAGTGTCTGCTAAATTTGTTTGTGGCCCATCACTAGTAATTGGCATCAAAATGGCTTTCCCATTTATGCATAACCTTAAAGTTTGCCCTTTCTGCAGAAAAGTTTAAGGCCTCCTTTCCACTTTCCAACAAGTAAGATAAAGTGAATTAGTTGTAAGAAACTAGGAGATAGGAATAAAATCTTTGGTTATTGTTCATTCAGAAATGTTCATGACCACTATTGATTGCACTCCAACTCTATGACAATTAAATGGTATAATCACTGTCTACTATTTTGGCTTGGAAGTGAATACTTGGCCAGGAGTCGAGAGATTTCGGTAATAAATGTGTGCTTCATAATATTGAGTACACAGGTAATATTAAACATTTATACATTCTTTGATATTTTTCTGTTAGGTAGAACTGAAGTCAGTGCCTCTTATCTGCTGTTGCTTCTAGATTTGGTGGCAGAGATGCCTGTTTTAAATCTCCGTCCTACCTCAAACATATCCCGTCTCTAAGCTTTGTGTCTCAAACACACTGCTTAATTTCTTAAGTTTCATTTTTGTCATATAATAGGTGGTGACAATAATATTTAATTCACAAGATTAGCAAAAATTTAGTAGCTTATATGTAAACCATTTCCCACAGTACCTACTATAGAGTGAAATGCAGCAACTGGAAGCAATCCATGTTATACCAAGAGGATGCAATGGCAAGATAAAATAAATGATTCTTCTATTCTCTGGGAATACTTACCTACAGGAGCTGAAAATTAGCCATATTCTATATTTGAATAAGAGACTTGCTTGCCACTTAGGTATTAAATAGAAGAGCCACTTAACATGTATTTTTAAAGAGAAAGAAGTATTAAGTTATTAAGCAATTAACACTCTGGAATATCTTCAGATGCTAAGATCTAATGTTTATTATTTTTTATTTATTTTTTTAAGATTTTACTTAATTATTTTACAGAGAGAAACATAGCCAGAGAGGGAACACAAGCAGGGGGACTGGGAGAGAGAGAGGCAGGCTTTCCACTAAGCAGGGAGCCCAATGCAGGGCTGCATCCTATGACCCTGAGATCATGACCTGAGCAGAAGGCAGATGCTTAACGACAGAGCCACCCAGGCACCCCAAGATCTAATGTTTAAATGGTTACAAATCTAGGTAGACAAAGAATGTTAAATTAAATAAACATAATGGTTTTTCAAGGCATTTTCATTATGCCGAATTTCATGATTTACCCTTTAAAAATAGGAAATTTGAAAAAAAAAAGGAAATTTGGTGTTCAGGTTTTTTTAATTCAATAACATTAGAATTAATTTTGGCCCATATTTATATGACTCAAAGATTCTGTTTTGGTTCTCTATCTTTTTGACAGATTTGTACTTCTCAATTTTTTTTTTAAATCATACACACATAGAAAATGAACATTTAAGTATGTCACATTAGGGTAAGCTGAGAGGTTGCTCTTGCCAGAAGTACTGATGAAAGGTTTAGATGGCTCCTGGCCTTCGCTAATGTCCAAGGCATAAGAAATCAATGTGTTTAGACTGAGATCTATTCATGCTGCCTGTGAGCCACAGTACACACATGAGCTATGCCACACCAGCCAGCACGGCATCCATAGGAGCCACAACACACAATTGGGAAACATCAGCTTACCCATTGTTTGTAAACAGACATTCATTAATCAACTATCTTATTTAAGTATGACTTTTCAATATTCATTTATATTTGGATTCAGTGTTTTATTCAGTTGTTAATACAAAATGGAGAAGTGTGCCAATACATATGTAACAGTATTATATCATGATTTCTGGAAAGTTCTGTCAAGAATGGTGAAGTGTCTGACCATTTACTCTGCTTGCAAGCTTACAAGATAGCCTGCCACAGTTTCTTGGCCATAGGAAGCAGACTGAGTCGGAGATAAAGAACTTTATTTTTCTAGACACAAGGACCATGAGCATCTGCGTATTAGTATCAGTCCCATTTGGCAATGCAGATGGACTCAGATGGTTGCAAATGCAGTGCTATAATACAGAATAGAAACCCTAATAACACCTTTTATAATAGGTGGGAAGCAAGTTTATCTTTTCTTCCTGTATTCAAAGGCTACTCAATATGCAAATATCCTTAGAGGAATAGACTAGTACCAAAGGCCTTTGCTCTCTCTGCTGGCAGAGATAAAGAAATAGCAAAGACCCATGGAGAATTATCTCCTAATAGGCACCAGTAATATCAGAAGCTTTCTTTATTTGATACCAAGGTCAGCACTTCAAGTCAGCATTTAAATAAGAAATTACATATTCAAATGCCTTCAGAAACTAGGAAAGTGAAAAACAACAACAACAACAATAAAACATGAGTCAACCTGTGTGTGACACAACAGAAAACATTTATATTTAAAAGTTACAGAGTGTTGTCTGCTATAGAAATATCAGCTTACTTTAAAGCAAGTCTAGAAGGGACAAACTATTATTATTCTAACAGAAGGGAAAATGGAAGCCAGAGAAGGTAAATAATTTGTAGTAGGCCACATATCTAATAAGTAGTTGGGCCAGATTTTGAACCCAGGCAGTTGGGTTATAACTTCATTGGTCTTACCTGTGGTCCTCCTCTGTCTATACAGCAGGGACTTTGAAAATCTAGTGAATATCTGCTTAAAAACACTCCCCTCCCCCTCTCCTATTTTCTTTTCTTCTTCTTTTTTCTCTTAACTGTACTTGGAAAAGAATATATGTATATTTTTTCTGAGCTGCCTCATTTCAATTCCTGATTTAATTAAATTTATGTTTTGATGGTGAAAATAATACAGAAAATCAGAGACTGTCTTCTTTTATCTTGAGGGAAAATAACTGGCTGTTTGAGTTATGTCTGGCTAGCATATTTATGTGTGGAAGGGAGATGGTGTAAAAAAGGAAATTTCTCAAGTTCTATGAAGGTTGGATTTTCTGAAAACATAAAACAAAATATTTTGTCTTCAAAGCCTCAGGATAAGGCAGAATGCACTTATTTGAATCAAGCATTTCAGTGGAATACCTTTTTCTGTAACAAATGTGGAATACAGCAGCAAAACCAATTAATACTCAGTCATATTTCTTTTAACTCATCGGTAAAGTATAGAGGAAGGAGGAGAAAATATAGCAAGAAAGGTTTTCAATCTCAACCAAATTTGCGTAGTTTCCATACACCTCAGAAGCTCTGCTCCTAGCCTAGCAAATGATCTAATATTAATATCTGTCATACAGAAAGGCAATCTTGTCTTTTAACGATGCCCTTTCTAGTTCTAGAGTTCAATTCTTCCTTCACACATTAAGACAGTGTCAAAAAATTATAATGGCTAATGCAAGGTTGAATTTTAGCACTCCTCGTTAAATCCAAGTCTCCAAAGTACGTAATTTCAGCCCATTTTATAATGAATTTCCTTTTAGTCATAGAGGGAAAAATGTATCTAGGTTTGGGGTTTAAAAAATTAAGCTACTGATATTCTCCTTGGGAACATATATTCAGTTATATAAAATCTTATTCTTTTTTTAATATTTATTATAATAGCATTTTCTTTTTTTTTAAGATTTTATTTATTCATTTTACACAGAGAGAGAGAGAGATCACAAGTAGGCAGAGAGGCTGGCAGAGAAAGGGGGGATTGATCACAGGACCCTGAGATCATGACCTGGGCCCAAGGCAGAGGCTTAAACCATTGAGCCCCTAAAGCCTTATTCTAAATACATTATATCAGTTTCTAGTAATAAATAAATAAATAAATAAATAAACATGCCGTTTGGCTTGAATGATTTATTACAAAATTAACTTTTTTTTGCTATTTGCCAAAAAAAAAAATCAATGTCATCAGATTGGCTGCTGAGGACAGAGAAATAAAGACATCATCTCATCAAGAACAAGACTATCATCTTCCCCACTTTAGAGAGTCAGAAAAGAGCACTGATAAAGTGTGGAATCCAATTAAGACATAACTCAGAGTTAGTTTTGAGATTTCTTAAGTAAATTATTTGCCTCATCTCTACCTACCACATTGTGGCATGCCTTCATGTTCTCTTTTCTACTTCTGTTACACAAATTAATTTTCAGGGACATTTTCGTTGAGTTAAAGAGGTTTATAGATGGAATGAGACTTAGAAATTACCTCTTCTATTTCCATCTTTATAATTTTACAGTAGCTGGAATTGAAATAATATTCAAGACTGAAGGGATAAACATAGCTTAAAATAATATTCAAGACAAGGACAAACATAACTCATCATTAATGCAGTCTTCTCCACTTAGCCTATATCATATAGAGAGAGCTCAGCTTAATTTAGAGGCTTAAAGTTTTCTTTAAATTTTATAACAAAATAAATAATAATTTTACAGATATAATCATCAGAAGGGTATAGAAATGAATCTTTCTTGGAGATTGGAATGTAGAGGTTACTGGACTCTTAAAGTACAATATGGGCTTTTAGTCTTCTACAACTATTAATAATAAGAACTTACGTGGCTATCACTACTTTGAGTCCATTGGTCACCATAGATATATCTTAAAAAAATGGCATATATTCAAAATGGCTGGCAAGGATAGATTCTGCAAGTTTGGAGGAATCCAGACCATACATTTTTTTCTGTCTTCTATAGTGCTGCAGATCAGTAAAATTATACTAGTATCAGTTTCCATTTTGCCCAAGTCCCATTTGGTTGCACATACAGTCAGATGGTTGCACATACAGTGTTACAATACAGAATCGGAACCCTAAACTTAGGAACATAAATCTTTTATAATAGGTGGGAAGCAAGTTTATCTTTTCTTCCTGTATTCAAAGGCTACTCAATATGCAAATATCCTTAGAGGAATAGACTAATAAACTAGGGTTTACGCCTGATGTAAAGCTGATGTAGGGTTTATAGCTGATGCCTATAACTTAATACTTATATTCAAAAAAGGGAATTTCTAGCCATGATGCAATATCTTCTGAGTTTTTTGTCAATTGAGTATCAGACCAGGCCACAGCTTCCCATATTGTATCTTTAAATGTGTGAAAAACCTGAGATAAACTAGAAAGGCTACATGTTCCAAAAAATAGAAAAGAATACATTTCTTGTAGAAATGAAAAAAAAATGATTAGTATTCAAAATATATCACAATCAGAAAACAAACCATGGTAGGGCACCTAGCTGACATGAGCCTCGAACTCAGGGTTGTGAGTTCAACCCCACATTGGGTGTAGAGATTACTTAAAATACAAAGCAAAACAAAACAAAACAAAAACAAACTTATGAAAAAAAAAAAGCAAACTGTTGTTAAAAAAAAAGCTATGATGATAAATGGAAAGTGAGATTAACAAAAGTATGAAACTATAATTTTCAGTTTCACAATTCCAACATAATTTGTTTTGAGTATCCGTAAAATAAGTAATACCATTGTGTAAAGGACTTCAGTGCTGACTGAAAAACTGTATGTTCTAAGCTATTAAACATGGAGCTTTGAAAGGTTTTGATTTCTTTGTTTCACAGGCATCATCATGATCTTTCACTTGTAATCTCTGTGCCAAGCCCATGCAAAGGGATTTAATACTAGGAATGTAAAGGAGAAATAGATTAAGGAAGAAAGAATAATGGGAAAGGCATTTTCAAAGAATGAAAATTAATTATGGGAAGTACCTTTATTTTCTAAAGAAATTTGAATTTGAGTTTGATTTGTTTTGTTTTGTTTTGCATATTCCTTGTAATTACACAATTCTATCAACTTCAAGTCCTCCTTTCAACCTCCCATGGAGATGAAGTCAGTTATGTAGACATACAAGGTTCTCCAATGAGAGGAATATCTGATGAGATGATAAAATAATGTGTGAGACATTTCCATAAGAAATATAGAAAAAGAGACCTGTCTTTTAAAATGATGCATTGGTAATCCAGAAAAATACTTTGTTCCTGAAGATGATACCAGGTTTTGTTGTGTGGTACTGCTGCTTTAGCACTGTTGATGATTCTCACAATGAGACCTCTGCCCCCATAGACTCACCATGTGACAGCCTGTGGAGTAAATATAGGTCCAATGCCTTCTCACTGCAGGGAATTCTCACAGTCAGGGAGACATCTGTAGGTTCTTCCTTCTGTGAGGGTACAAGGAACTTTCCAAAGAAGAAATAATATAAGAACTTCTTTTGTATATTGAATATCTTTGGGTCCTTCAACAGCAGATGAAAAGGGAGCATTTTTGAGAAAATTTTTGCTGAATCTACCTCGATTTTTCAAGAGCAGTCATTGGGAGATGTGGCTCAGCTCTTTGAATGGTGAAGTAATATAAGCATCCCAAAATAAAGTACATTATCCTGATTTCTACTACAAATGGAGCAAATATTGTTTTGTTTCATACATTATATATCTATACAGATTTGACACCTAAATGACATTATTGTGAATATATATCTTCTTTTAGATATAATCTTCCTGGGCAGCAACTAAACTCAGACTTCTTTCTGTTAGTGACCAATGACCACACCAACACTTTTTGTGTCTCCAGTTACTAAACAAATGTACTAAAAAAAAATCACTAAATGCTAAATCTTGATTTCAAAGTAAGTACATTTCTGGCATAAAGGGAATGAAAAGAAAACACATGTCAAATCTAGGAGAATAAAAAGTCATCTTCTGCAACCAGAGAATAAAACTAAGTGCATACAGAAGAGGAACTGACCCTGCTTGAAAAAGGAAGCAATTTATCTTCAAGGATGAAGAAAGCTCTTCATAACTCTCATCTTAACACTTTTAAAAAATGATAAGCTAGCCATTTTGAATGCTAACATGCATAGTATTAAACGTTAGGCTAAATATATCTAAATAGGGTTAATAAATTATATTTTTAAATAATTCATTCCACTAAGTTTACCTTACCATGTAATTAATCACTTTTTAATCTCAAATATGGATTATTGTTTTAGCAATATTGTCCAATGGGTCCAGAATACTAATACATAAAATAAATTCTTCAGCTGGTGTAGCATAAATTTCACAGAAAGTTTAAAAGAGTACAGTTTTTCATTTCTGTTTTTAATCCCTACATGATCACAACTGCATTATCTTAAAAATAGTTTCTCCTTTTTTTAGATGTCTCTGTGCATCTAGTAGATATTTAAGTATTCAGATATTAAAATAATTCATTTTGCCAAGTACAGCAAAGAGATGCAGAATTCTATGACCCATACCCACACATGTAATCCTGAGAGTCTATGAGTAACAACCTATAATAATATGAAATATAGTTTTTACTTCTTTTCTTTCATTATCATCTATCATTTCTACATACAAAATGCTGACTTCTATTAAGCCTGCTACCAAAGCTTTTATTTCTGCTCCTTGACTCATAGTCTCAGATGCGACTGTAGTATCTCTAGCATCTTTATGTAGTTGTCCATACTGCACAGCAAAGTACATCATTTTTTAGAGGGAGTGGATCAAGAGCTAAGTAGGATAATTTAATCAGTTATCAGCAAATGGACGACATGCATCAAAGTTTTATAACTTATCCTGTTGTTATAGAAATATCCATCTTCATGATCCTTAGGTAGGAAAAAAAAAGTGACAGGTGAAGGCTAGTTTTGCTATTTAAAATTTGCAGACAGTTATGTATTACTTCTCTCTGGATTAACAACATGGTAATGTGAGTAAGGAATTCAGAAAAAAAAAAGGGGGATGCTTAGTTTATAAATTTAGAGCTGTTCAAATTTCCTTATGATTGGCTTGCTTGGTAATAGTAAAACTAGGGTTTTATTGCACTTTTAAATGCATTAAAATATTTTATTTGCTTATGGCCTCTTTAGGAAATTGGAAAAGATGACTATTTTCATTTTACAAAGTCAAACACCGATTTCCACAAAGCTCATATATTTAAGTCCAGGAGTTGAGCACAGCCTTTTTGATTCTCTGTACATACTTCCAAAATTTACAGGAAGCCCCAAACTAATTTCACAGACCTATCTTGTAGAAATCTCTGTTTGTTTTATGTCCTGTAATACTACACTAAACTAAAAAGTAATGTAATATAATCTCTGAATAAACTATAGATTTCTCCCATATTCTGAAAACAAAGGTTACAGACATATATTTCATTTTAGCTTATCTTGGTTATTCATAAAATAAAAGCATTCTGTATTATTAATTACCAAAAAGTGATTGCTGAAGTATATATTCTCAATTTAAATAGTCTTTTCATACCTGTAACGCATGCATATGTACACGTAATTCCTTTTGATAGACAAACACTTAACTTACAAATGCAATCCTATATTCACAGTTGTTTAATGATGAAACTAGAACAGAATTAATTATTGATTCAGTGTACGCTTTTTCTTCAAGTTTCTTCCAAGTTTAAACATTACTATAGGTTAAGAATCATACCAATGTTTCAAATTAATTCATTTTCCTTTGCATTAATATATGCTGGTTTGGTTATCTGTATTTCCCTTAAATATATCATTTTGTTAATTATGTTGAAATTCATGACAGTTGCTGGAAATTAAAATCATATGAATGATTTCCAAATTATCATATAAGTCCCTGCCTGAGCTTATTTAATCATCAAAACAACTACATAGGATAAGTTTTATCTAGCTCTTTCTGAAACAAATGAAAAAAAAAAAAGAGATTAAAAAATGTTTAGGGATGCCTGGGTGGCTCAGTGGGTTAAAGCCTCTGCCTTCGGCTCAGGTCATGATCCTAGGGTCCTGGAATCGAGCCCTGCATCAGGCTCTCTGCTCAGCGGGGAGCCTGCTTCCTCCTCTCTCTGCCTGCCTCTCTGCCTACTTGTGATCTCTGTCTGTCAAATAAATAAATAAAATCTTAAAAAAAAAAAAAGTGGTTAGATAAAATCTCCCCTTTACAAAGCTACTAGGTGAAAAGGCAGAAGGTGATTCAGACTCAGGCTTGGTTAAAGAGATGAGACGGCACATATCTTAAACAACATAATATTCTGCATCTAAATTTTCAATTCAATGAATAATATAATCTCCTAGAATAAAACTGTTTATTTTATTTGTATTTTTTTTTAAAGATCTTATTTATTTATTTGACGCAGGGAGAGAGACAGCCAGAGAGGGAACACAAGAAGGGGGAGTGGGAGGGGGGAAGCAGGTTCCCTGCTGAGCAGGGAGCTCAGTGTGAGGCTTGATCCCATGACTTTGGAATCCTGACCTGAGCCAAAGGCAAACACTTAAGGACTAAGCCACCTAGGTGCCCCATTAAAACTGTTTAATTTTACATGTTACAAGCAATAGATTCTGTGTGTCTTCTCCATTCTCAGGATGTAAGCATGTACAAGTACAAGAATACTAGTATGCTAATTGATATTAAAAGGACTAAGAGCTCCAAACTCCTTTAAACTCATTTAGTGGCAGGATATTTATGTAGTTTTTAATATTCTTTCTTTTTTAGTTTAAAAAAAAATTAAAGATTTTATTCATTTATTTGTTAGAGAGAGAGAGAGAGAGCGCGAGCACAGGCAGACAGAGTGGCAGGCAGAGGCAGAGGGAGAAGCAGGCTCCCTGTCAAGCAAGGAGCCTGATGTGGGACTCGATCCCAGGATGCTGGGATCATGACCTGAGCCGAAGGCAGCTGCTTAACCAACTGAGTCACCCAGGCGTCCCATTTTTAAAATTTTTTAATTCAATTTACTTCCAAGACAGTTCTGGGAAGGAGATAAAATATTCACTAGATACATTATACACTATGAGAAGCAAAAAAGTTAAATGGCATTCACAAGGTATAATAATGGAAAAATTCAGAGTACATCATTTCTTAACACCCATCTTCTCTATGGATAAAATTGTTTTCTTTATAATAAAAATTAATTTAATAATATTAGCAATAGTCTGAATAGAAATGCAAGCAGTGTACATTTTTTTCTTGAACAATAAAACAAACTTTATGATCAAAAGGAAAGGAAAGATAAATACTACTTTCAATTATATTAGTGTTTTTAAGGGAAGAATATACCTTGTTTTGCGTCTTTTACCATTTCAGATATTAAACATTAATACAAATTTCAAATTGTCACATGGAATTGAAGCATCTTAAATTATTTTGCTTCATTCTCACAATCTCTGTGTGTATTCCAAAATCACTGAAGTACTGTAGGGTTGGAAACATTATATATACTCAAAGTAAACTTGAATTATTCTAAATTATTATACACCTTTTAAATAAATGCCTGTAGTTGAGTCTTGATATATTGGAGATGACTACATAAATGAGAATTCTACATTCTACAGTTCTCATAGAACTTCCTTCTAGAATGCAAGTGTATTAAAAAATAATGAACTTTATTAATTTCAGGTTACATGTATATTACTAAAACTCAACATTAACCACAGCAATTACTTAAAGCTTAAATATTAGAAAAATTTCATATGGAGGAAAAATCTATCATCAGTTTGTTTAGGATTGCTAGCATAATGTGATAATAAAAAGAAGATAAATATTTAGTTGGTTTTACTATTATTTTAAAATGATCTACAGATTCTGTGCCCACTTACTGTCTGCACTTGGGGAAATAGCTCCCATCATTCAACTCTCGGTAGGCAAGTACTTGCAACTAAATGAAATTATTCAAAAGCATTTAATTACTCTCTATGTGTCAGGCAACAATATGAAATCTGGAGACATGCTGATAGACATAGTTCCTGAGAGGGACTTTCTTCAGAATTGCTTTTTAAATTTATATCTGAATGATTGAATTTTATGGTTCATGGAAAGACAGAGGAAAGAGTAGTTACAGATAGAGCAACATGTTCAAAAAGCTCTGAGTTTGGGTATCTAGAAAAAAAAATTAAGGGCCATGTTAAAGTATTTACATTTTGTTTTAAAGTGTAATGAGAATATATATTTTTATTTTAAAATATTTTATTAATTTACTTGAGAGATAGATTAAGAGAGAGAGAAGACAGAGGGAGAAACAGACTCCCCACTGAGAAAAGAGCCCAATGTGGGGCTCAGTCCCAGGACCCCAAGTTCATGACTTGAATGGAAGGCAAACATTTAATCAAATGAACCACCCAGGTGACCCCATTTTTAAAAAAGATTTTATTTATTTGAAAGGGAAAGAGAAAGAGAGGCGAAACACAGAGGGAGATGTGGACTCCCACTAAGCAGAAAGCTTTGTTTATTTATTTATTTTATTTTAGAAAGAATAAGACCCTGATATTATTTATTTTTTTAGCCTGTTTGGAGAAGGAAATTGTGTAGAACAAGTGAATCAGCATATTTGAGGAGCCAGACCTTAGATTTCTTTCTTAAATATACTTTCAATGTATTATGCATGAAATGGAAACAGGACAATTAAATAGGAGAATAAAACAATTATAAGTATTTAGCAAAAAACTTTTTTAAAAAATCTGAGTGACATATAAGGGTTTTTGAGGTTAATAACAGCAACAAATGTCTTAAAACTAAATGTTTTTAACATTTTACTTTATCAAAAGCCTTTATATATCAACTTATCTAACTTATATTTAATATTTGTTGTTTATTGGAAAGAGCTGCTAACTGCTTTTTAAAATTATTAATGCAATTATATAATAGTAAACATTCTTACTCATTTCAAGTAGATTTTTTTAGAGCAAGAACCAAAAAAATAATAACAAATAATGGCTAAAGGCTTAGTTCTAAGAAACAGGTACTGTATGAACTTCTTTGAGTAAAAGATTTCCTATATTAATAAAATATTATATGAAGTTAAATCTGTGGAAATGATACTATTTTATTTGTTTCTGATACTAGTTGAAAATTAGTGATTTGTTGACTATTACAGGTTAAGATTAAATATTGCAAAATAATTGCATAAGTGTATCTAGACATCCATAGTGAATTGATGACAAGAAGTACAAAAGGAGATGTAATTTTCCCTGTATCTGCCTTTATACATACTTTACATGTATTGGAGGCAATATAATGTAATTATCTTTTCAATATAATGATATAACTAAACATAAAAATGTAGTCCAGTAAAATAATTGTTTAATGTTCTTAATTACATTTATTTATATTGTGTTTCACTAATGTATAAACAAACATAAGGGAAGATACATATTTTTAGAGCTTATAATAAAAAGAATGGAGAAAGACTTTTGGGTTAAAAGAGCAACTTTCCAAGCAGAGATGATTGTTATTATTACCTTCTTCCTTTATAGGAAGGTCATTAAACAGTTGTTACTCAGAACCATAACAGCTTAACCTAATAGCTTAACCTAACAGCCAGGTAGGACTTGAGAAATCAGGGTAATATTAAAACAAAAAACAAAAAACAAAAACAAAAACAACAACAAAACAAAAACAACAACAAAAGCCCTCATAGAAAACAGTAAAAATCTTAAAGGACTAACCATACATGTCAAAAAGATTCAGAAAGTCCAAATAATTTATAAAACTTGAACACCTGACATGATGTCATAGTTGGACTTGAGTAATGTTCATAACCCATACCTCTTACTCCATATCCATAGGAGGAAAAGAATGTAGGTTCCTCATTAGTACATGATTACCACCAAGTCTGGTCTGAGTCATTCTGTTGACTAACATGGATCTTTATAGTTTTTGAAGGGAACAAGATTCAGATTGTGTCAGGAATAAAAACTTTTTTCAGTTACTTTTGAAAATAAATGTTATGTGTCAGAATGGTGGTGGAGTAGGTGGAGAATCACATTTTCCTAACTGAATATGTTAAGTGGACACAAGCCACTGTCTATGTGAAATACTTTTTCTCTCTAATCTAGTGTGCCCAAACACAATTCCTCTTCTCATCTGTAAGAATAAAACTTGGGGGAAATAAACATACTTTGTTAAAAAAATGAAAATACAGGAAGAATATAGACTAATTATTGGGGTAAATCACAGACCCACTTTTACTGAATATCAAATAATTGATTTTTACAATTACTCATAATCTACGATGGTACATAAAATTAACCACTTGGTATATGTAAAATTGTCTGTCCTTATATTAGAAGGGAAAGGAGAAAGGAAATTAGTCCTATGTGACATTGAAATGCAAAGACTTTCCTTGACTTTATAAGCACACATCACTTTTAAGTAAAATACAACCAGAAGATTTATATTAAGTGTACATAGCACTATTCTAGAAAATGATAAATTTTGGTTAACAATTTTTCCAATACTAGACTGTTATAAATAATGTTCAATAATATCTCAGGGTATCAAGCTCCTTTGCTAAAGATACTACAGAAGAAATTATGCTGGTTTCAAAAGAGAGCAACTTATATGATTTGAACAAAGATTGATTTGTGTTGCATAAATCAACTTATTAATCCATGAAGGTGAATTTTGCTTTAAAGAAAAAAAATGCAAGTCTTGAATATTCTCTGTACTAACCCAGAGATAAGTCCCATATTTCTGAATTACCCTTTGAAAATTAAGTTTGTTTCAATCATCTATCCATCCATTTATTTATTCACATATTTATTCATTCTGCAAATACTAATTTTAAATTCATTCATGGATGAATAAAGAAGAAAATGAAATATAATGTACTCAAGTTCTCTCCTTTTAATTTCTATATAACTCCACCAATACACTTGAATGTTGATAAGGCAATCAGTTAAGGACCTGTGGAATGCTTTAATTGCAAATTATGGAATCATTAAAAAAACAAAAAACAAAAAATATATTTCTTCACTTGGAATTTGGAGAAAAATCATCAAGGAATATAGATGGGAGTTTAAAAAAGAAAGGTGGGAGTTTAAAAAAAAGTAATGAAGTAATGAAACACTAATTTCAAGGCCAGTTTAGTAGATATGGAGTCCTGGGTAATAACTTGTAGTACCAGGTGAAAAATGATCTCTATCCAAGCAATAAAATTTCATTCTGTAATTAAGCCACAGATATTATAGTTAGAAAGTTATATCTATCTATCTATCTATCTATCTATCTATCTATCTATATCTTACCACAGTATTTGAAAGTTCACTAGATATTTTTATGAGCAATAAGCAAGGAAATGTTCTGAAAATCATATTGCTGGTACCAGACCTCAAAATGAATTTCTCTTGTATAAATCAGTGATTCTCAATCATGCAAGGTTTTAATATACACATGCTCAACTCTGCAATATTTATAATTTTGAAACTCATCTATTAATTAGAATTCATTTCCAAATAAAAGATTTTATAATAGCCTTGAAAACACAAAGTTAATCATTCAGTTAAAGTTAGGTAAGCATGGCTTCACATGGAAGATTATAGTACTTTATCCATTCATGTATTTATAAATATTTATTGAGCTCTCTCCATGTGCTAATCAAAGTGCTAGAAGATCTAAGGATACAGTAGTAAGCAGGATGTGGTTCCTGATCACATCGAGCTTAGGGTTGCTTTTTAGAAACAATTTTTATTTCTTTTATTTATTTTTATTTTATTTATTTTAATTTATTTTATTTATTTTTATTTAAATGTATTTATTTTATTGTTTAGAAACAATACACAGGCATTTAGCATTAAGTAATATGGAACACAGAAAAATGTAGTTACTTTGGGGAGGATATAAAATTTCATAATAATATCTAAGATGAAATTTTAACATGAAGTGGGAGTAAATCATAGGAAGAATACATCAGGTGGAAGAAGAAAGTGTAAAGGATAGCAACAGACAGATGACAGCACTTAATGGAAGTGATATAAGATTTTAAACAGAGTTTTAACATAATGGGATTTATATGTTAGAAAAATCACTCTGAATTCAGTCCCAGTTTGGGAAATAGATTAGGGTAAGAGAAGTCTAAGTGTTGATATACCAGTTGAGAGGCGTTTTTGGTAATCCAGGAAATAACATTTGGTGACCTGTACAAAATTTTGTTTTAGCAAAAATGGACTCATGAAATGAATCATAAGATGCCAAAGGTGTAAGACTTTAGAGCTATCAAATTTCAGCATATGGGCCTGGACTGAACAAAGGGAATTGAGAAAAATGAGAAGTTAAACATGACACTCATATTTCTGTCTTTATAATATAGTGTATGATTGACTTTCTTTGAAATATGGCACACTGAGGGAATTCAGATTTATATATATCAAATAGGACCCTTTTCAAATTCTTCAGATGAAAATGTCAAGTAGGGTGTGAAATAGATATAATCAGATGATGATAACTTATTTTTTCTTTATTTCTCTCTGCTCACTATTATGTTTTAATTTCATCCCTGGGTAGACAGCCAAACTGTATTTCCTACATTCCTGTGGTTAAAATGGGAAAGTAGTAAGATTTTGCTACTTCTTTCATTGAGATGTGGAATATAATTCTTCTGTCAAACAAGAGTTGGTGTTAATGAATTGCTTGACAAATAGAATGTGGCAGAAATGATTCCATGAAACATTTGACTAGATCGACTGTGGCCTTGCAACTTCTGCTTCAGTCTTTTGACTGAAGCATTTTTCTTGGAAGCCAGATTCCATTCTCTGAAGGATTCTAAACAGCACCACAGGGAGGACCAAATGGAGAAGAAATGAAGTCCCTGTCCAACAGTGCAGCTGACTCACCAGGACATGGCCAGTACCGATTTACCAGCTATATGGATGAGCTATCATGGATGTGGATTGCCGTACCTCAGCTAATACTGTGGGGAGCAAAAAGAGGAAGAGACCTGAGCCTTGTCTGAATTCTTGACCCACAAAATTTTCCGTGACATAAAATTATTTTCAATCATGAATTTCAGGGTAGTTTATTACAAGCAAGAGAAAATGAGAATAACTCCCTTGAGGTTAGCTGTGAATTTCTGGCTTAGTTCTGGTTAATGATGTTAATATGCTCCTTCTGTGATTAGATCATAAAATGTAAATCTCTCATCCATCCCAATATATTCCCTTCCATTATCTTAGCAGAGAAGAATTCAAATAGAAACAGTCTGAATCCTATATGACTATACTGGGCAGAACTCTTCCTACCAATTAGGCTAACTTGGACTTTGATATGAGCAAAGAGTAAATTTTTATTTTGTTATACTACCTAAATTTGGAAATAAATTGTTTCAGCCCTAATTCCTTTTCGTATAGTAGAGAAATTATGTTTTAAATGAGATTATGTCTTGCAAAAATGGGAAGGGACCAAAGGAAGGAGAAAAGGAAGCAACAAGGAAAGAAGGAGGAAAGGAAGGAAGAGAAGAAAGGAATATGTACATTTATTTCATAGTTAAATATTGTCAACACTGTTCCATAACTTTTAGGGGAATAAAAAGAGTCAGATAATTGTGATAATTACTTACTATTAGCCATATAAAACAGAAATAGTGACTGTGCAAGGAGAATATCTTTTTTTCCAAGAGACGGTTGTTAACCCAGGAATAAGTACAGATACTGACATATATCCTGAAACAAATTATTTCTTTCCTTCCAGAGTTATCCTTGACTTTCCCTGAAAGCTTTCTCTTCTCTATAGACAAGCATTTAAATCTTCTTTTCTACAGAACCTATCATCAAGTGAAACAGTATATAAATTACCCATTTATTTATTGTTATGTGTCTTCCTTGCTAGGTAGAATTTAAACTCTTTTTAGAATAAGTTACTCCTGGCAATCCTTAAGAACATTTCCTTCTCTAAAGAAAAATATTTTTCCCCACAGAATTTATCACCATGTGAGATCACACATACTCTACATATCCATGTATTATTGTTTGTCTTAACTTCTTAGAATTTAAGGTCCTTCTGGGCATATATTTTTATCTTTACAATCTTTGTCTAGTCTTAAGCACCCACTTAGAGGGTTGCTGCTTTGACTGGTCTGGGGTCAACAGCCCCTTATTATTCTATTCTATTCTATTATTATTATTATTATTATTATTATTATATTATATTATTATGAAAGTGTGTGGCAAGGACCAATTGTTCATCTTAGCCACCAGCTGCATAGAAGCTGTCTGAGAACAAAACTAACATGTCAGAAAACTCAGATATGATAGAGAAAATAAATAAGAAGCATTTCCAGAAATATAGAAAGAGCAGAAACCATGCAACTTTCTGCTATCCAATTAAGAAAGCAAATACAATTGATTCCTTTCCCCCTGAAGTTAGTCATGAACTTTTGTACCTGAAGGAATCATGATTAGTAGAAAAATTATGAAGTATTGGAAGTATTTAAGTGAAAATTCCTGAACTGTAGGATTGTCTCAGTCAAGGTGGGATCAGAGTGTAAGGATTATTACCCAATCCTTAGCTTGTCAACCTGTTTTTTGGAGTAACAAAGCATCATGTTAAGTGGGATATTTTTTTTAGATATGCAGATGAGCATGTTGAAACTAGAATTAAGAGATAATTGATAGAAATTATAAGGATATTGGATTTTGTTACTACTTCTTGCGACCACTTTATAAAACATGTTATAAACTCAGTCCAAATAACACATTGGGCTCCCAGCTTGGTGGGGAATCTGCCTCTACCTCTCTCTCTGCTATTACCGCTGCTCCTGCTCTCTCACTCCGTCAAATAAATATTTTATTTATTTATTTGACAGAGAGAGATCATGAGTAGGCAGAGTGGCAGGCAGCGAGAGAGAGGGGGAAGGGAAACAAGCTGAGCAGAGAGCCTGATGGGGGGCTCAATCCCAGGACCCTGAGATCATGACCTGAGCCGAAGGCAGAGGCTTAACCCATTGAGCCACCCAGGTGCCCCTAAATAAATAAAATCTTAAAAAAAAAAAAAAGTGCAGTCTTTCTAGGCTAGGTCTTTTATGGTAGGACATAGCACAGCTGGAAGGATTAATCAGATAATCACATGTTTTAAAAGTTTGTAATAACCACATTCTCTGCTCAAATATAAATTTAGCATAAACAGAGGTGGTATGGGGTGGGGGGAGGGCAAGAGATCTAACTAGACCACAAAAACCACCATCCTGGTGAAGCTGGTAAATGGAGATTACTCAGCCCTGAAGCTTGCCACCCAGACCTAGCATCTTCAAGTGCAAAGTCTACTTTCAAGAGTCATTGTATTTAAAAAAAAAAAAAAAAAGTTTGGGGCTTCTAATTCAAAGAAATGCTAGTACATTACTGTTTAGCTTGAAAGAGATGCATGGTCAGCTAGACCCCTAAACTGATGAATTAAAGTTGACCTTTGCAAGTATCTGAGACAATTCACATGCTAAAGAAAAAGCCTTTTCAAGAGCCATATCACAATTGGTCTTGGACAAAAATATACTCCCAGAAATAGAGCTGAGAGCAGGCAGATTGGTTTACCACTAATGTCATTGCACTATTATTGTTAGGATTCCTTGATTTATTTTTCTTGGTTGGGGAGGCAAATGGAGTATATTGATTTTATTTCCCAATCTATAAAAATGAATGTGGTAGTTTTCAAGTAGTTATATTCCTTCTGGATTATGGTAGGTGATGGTTGCAGAATTTACCAATTAAGGTTAGCAGAATGAAAATATATAAACAGGAAAGCATGGACATAAAGGGGCCAATAAAGAGTTAATTATCACAGTACAGGTGAATGTTGGTGACTTGAATAGATGTGATAATGTTGAAGCTGGTGGGATGAACTCATAGCTGGGTACACTTTGTAAACAGAATTAAAGAATTTGTTGATGACTTGGGTATACTGTGTCAGAGAAATCAAAGATATTTCCAATATATTTTGTCTGAGTAATTGTGAGAGGAAGACTTACTGAGATAAAGAACACTGGGATAGGAGAAAGTTTGGAACAGCTGAAATTATGAGTTCTGCTTTTCATTTGTTGACTTTGAGATGTTTAAGATATCCAAGTCATGTTGCTGAGTAGGCAGTCAGATACACAAGTAAGAGCTCAGTAGAAAGGACAGAACTATGCTAGAAAATTTGGAGTCATCAGTATAAAAATTATATTTAAATCATTGGATTACTTACAGAAAGAATATATTTAGAAAAGACATGAATGTTGAGAATCAAGCTGATGATATATAGATTATGTTGAGGAAATAGGACTAAAAACTGGGCTTGGGAAGATGGAGGTCATCATTGACCTTGAAAAAAATACATAATAGGAAGAAAGCTTAACCTTTAAGAGGTCAGAGTTGTTTGATTTATTGTTAAGGCTTTAAAAATAACAAATTATAATGGAAAATCATATGCTTCTGCGTAATGTCTTCAGATTAAATAAAAATGACTTATTATTTTTATCTAAATATTGTTCAGTATAATCATTATACTTTCTTTTATTCTTTCATTCATTAATATTTATAAAGCTATCTATTAGGGGCTTAAGCCAAAGGTCTGTGATAAAAAATTAAATGGCAATCACGTGAGAGGCTTTCATATAATTTTTATATTTATTTACTCACTCTTAAATTTAAGAAATTATCAATTTATGGAAATGTACTAAATGAAAGTAGATAAACACAGCCATGTGTCCCTTATATGAATGTCTTAGAGACGCACAGAAACTAAACACTTATATTTTAGTCTTTGTACTCACAGCTCCAATATCATCCTTAAAACATCAGGCATAACTTTAGATTAAAAGCTTTTTAACATTTGTATAGTAATTATAAAATTATCAATGAACAGATGCATGTTATCTCTTTCAGGAATCTACATATTACATGGAGATTTGAATGTAATATTAAAAAACTATATAAGTTTACAATTTTTTTCATTCATATTATGACTTAAAGGGTTAAATTCATGTAAACATCAAATTGAATAATTTCAACTTTCCAGTTCACATTATCAGGATGATGTAAGTTTACTAATATTTCCTTAAATTACAGCGATGGGGAAATATTTTTCCCCCCAGAACTTTATTATTGACAAATAATGACTGATACATGAAAAGTAAATTTGTTTTTCACATTTTAATTAAATAATATTTCAAAATTGTAAGTGAGTATGGAAATTTTATTTCCTGTATTCAATATGCTTTCTCTGAAACACTCTTTCTTGTCACCTCTGAAAAGGCAGTCTTCTACTGTTTATCTCTTTTTTAGTTTTCTGTTTTACAAATCAGCAAAAGGGAAGAAAACGTTGGATATAAAATGACTGGTTGACTTGTAATTTGGGGGAAAAAATGTACTGATTTTAAGGCTTACAATTTCCCATATTATTTTTTGATGGATGATGTACTGTGTAAGCTTCCCAAAGCATATGTGCCAATCAAACTAATTCCTGACGTGCAATATATTTTGCCAAGGGCCTGGACTGCCAATCAAATTAAACTGCTGCAAATAAAGAGGGTTGTCTCTTCCTTGTAAGATAATTATTCAGAATATTCTCCCTATATACTATTCCATACTTTTATTATTTACTACTTTGCCAGTGAATATAATAGGCACTTGAAGGCTGAATATTATCAATGTAAATTTAAATGTTATCTGTAGAGAGGTGAAATTGTTAAAATATTTATTTCCTATGAAATGCCTATTCCAGCGATTTTCAACAAAACAAAATAATTAAATTCTCTCACAGCCAAATATTTACTGGACTAGATGTAATAGGTCAGAGGTCACCATTGCCTTCTAGTATTGCTGAAGTGTTATTTTCACTCTTACAGAGACTTCCGGGTTCTGTCACTGTGCAGAGTATGGCTTATATTATTTAGACAGTTTGTTTTACTGAAGATTCATTTGCCATTACTTTAGCCTTTATGAGAGAATAAATTGATGTCATATTTGTGACAGGAAGAAAGTGACTGGTCATTGTTATAGATTACTTAATAATCATTGGTAAGTAGAAAACAAATACAAATGACAGAGATTGTAATTTGTGTCTACACATGTCATATAAATGTTACTTGAGGTGGTCTTATGAATCTCTTGCAAAATACATTAATCTTATTTTGTTATTGCTCATTTGTAAGAGTCTCCAATATAGTTTAAAAAATAAAGTGTGGCTTGTGGTGCTTTTGAGCCAAGAAGAATTAATATTTTATTCTTATTCCTTTATGAGAAAAGAAATAATTAAACAATATTTCCTCTGCAAAATTGCAATAATTCTGTGTGATATGAAGCACATTAGATTGAAATGATATTACTGCATTAAATGGATGTCCAAAAAGTCAAACAAAAATACACAGCATTTTATCAAAAGCAATTAATCTTTTTTCATCCAGAGTATGACATTTCACTATGTAATTGCACAGGAAATTAAACTCTTTTCATAGATTTAATAATGGATGAGATATGGGTTTTGAAATAATTGTTTTTATTGGATTTTGTCATCCTAAGACATGATATGCAAGCTGTGACTCACAACTTGCACCTCTAAAATGGATTAGAGAAAAACAATAAGGGGCTCATTCAGAGCCTACCAGGGCACAAGCAGTGCCAAAAATTCAAGCAAATTTCTGACATTTGTATTTTTATTTTCCCATCAGTTTCTCTGCCCAGCACACTTTGTTATGCTGCTCTAATATCACTAGAGCAAGTTTCCACAGTGACCATCCTTTATAAACATGCATGCCATATATGACAGCTATTGCTTTCTACCTACATTTCTATGTACTGTTTGAGTGTTTAAATGTATATAAAAATTGGATTTCAATGTTGGAATGATGAAATATAAAACAATATTAAAATTTAATTAAATATAAAATAGTATTTTTATAAATGAGTACAAGTGCCAAGGATTTACACATTATATATATCCTAAAGGCTAAATTTCATAGACCAATACATAGTTAACCAGCTATGTATGGATGTAGATACGCAGGCATTTCATATATTTATGTGTGTGTATTTGTGGCGGGGTGCATATATAACCTGAAAACCACAGAATCATTTTTCTTTTTTTTAACTCATTTTGGAATAAATACTTGTTTTCTTTTTCATCGCCCCCTTATTAATTTGTTTGTCAATCAGATACATAGGAAGTATTTATAAACCAATATTAGGGAGGAAAGAATTGCAGTGTCATTCTCAGAAAAAAATCAAAATTTACCAAAATGGTGAGAGAGAATACATAGCACTATTCAGTTTCAAAGCTGAATAGTCAGCTTAAACTCACACTTTTGCTAATAAGAAAATAAAGATTGCTTGTAAGTTTAATTTGGTTAAAATACTATAGTATTTAAGATAAAAAAAACTTAAAATTATGTATTCCAACTGTAACAGTTCTTTTATATGTAGCGGCTGTTCAATTACTATTTCTGAATCACACTGAAGTCAAGATAATTTTCCTTAGAAAATAAGTTTATATATTTCTACCCAAAATGTTGGAATCCATACTTAATTTGGGAACTTCTCAGGTGCAAGGTGGAAAGCAATAAAGGGTTTTTCTCTGGAGTATACCTGGAAAGAAAATACATCTATTTACTAGCGAAATATGCTGTCATGTTGCCCATTTGTGTGATAAAAGAGCCAAAATGTTAATTTTTTCTGCCCCAATAAATGGCATAGCTGCATTCCATGGTATGTTTTTTTTTTTTTAAAGATTTTATTTATTTATTTGTCAGAGGGAGAGAGAGAGAGAGAGAGTGAGCACAGGCAGACAGAGTGGCAGGCAGAGGCAGAGGGAGGAAAAGGATCCCCGCCGAGCAAGGAGCCCGATGTGGGACTTGATCCCAGGACACAGGGATCATGACCTGAGCTGAAGGCAGCCGCTTAACCAACTGAGCCACCCAGGTGTCCCTCCATGGTATGTTTTTAAAGTTCTCCATATTCCTATATGGAATTGGTGTTCATGCAGTATGCAGAGACTTCTGTAGCTATTAATTCCAAAAGAGAGACAGACAGTATTATAATTTCTAGAAAGAAGAGGAGACCGGAGGAGAAGGAGGAAGTGGAGGAGCAGGAGGTAATAAGATGGAAGAGAGCCAGAAGAATGAATGAAAAGGGAGAAGAAAGAAGAGGAGGAGAAGAAAAAGAAGGAAAGAAAAAGGAAGAGGATGACAGAAAGCAGGCAGAAGCGGATGGTGGGAGAGGGGGAAGGAGGGAGAGCCTTGCAAAGGTAGATGAAAGCCCGGTCATTTATAAATGATACACTGTTATATTAGCTCGGAACCCAATCAAAACCCATTGAGAAGATACTAGAGAAAAAAAAAAAATAAAGAAAAGAAAGAAAGGAAGGAAGGAAGGAAGAAAAGAAAAGAAAGAAAGAAGAAGGATGGAAGAAATGCTGAGCATGACTTGCTTAAAACTTGTTAATCAAATAATTTTACACAAGAAAAGGCAATGCAACATCATCACTAAAACTAAGGGCTTTGGGGTTTTAGTTCTACTGGCCTTGGGCCAGTATTTAGATCTATTGTAATTCAACTTCTCTATCTGAGTAATTGGAATAATAGCATTTGCTTCACGGTTTCTGTGGGGAGAAAAATAATAAAATTTACTATTTAGCATTGTACTCAGTATAGAGTAAGTACCTAGATAAAAAGAAGAAAAAAAAAACAGCAAGGAAATATCTATAAATATCTGTGTGTTAAAAGAGGTACAATATAGTACGGGGGAAAAAAGCAACTCGAAGTTAAAAATACTGATTTTAGCACATGTAAGGGCTTATTTAGCCAAAACAGCTCCATTTCAGTTGAATAGCCATTGTATTGTTTATGCAGTAAAACTTAAACTGTCCCTAGTCCCCTTCAGCAAGGTGCTGCTGCTCCCCACAGGGACTTAAAAACAAGTCCCAGAAACCATTCCCAGGTAACAAAGCCCAAATACAAGGGTGGGTCAGGCCTGGTATCCAATCAATGGGGCACACAGACTGTCTCCCTAGCTACCAAGGTGTGTGGGCCCAACGTTGGGAGCCAATTCTGACCAAGGTGATAGGATAGTTCAAATGTCTATTATGGGGTCAATTGTAACACAGTTCGTTACCTGTGTGTGACCTAGCATGACTGTGCAGTTATTTCTGTGTGTTACAATCTCATTGGCCACCTGTGTGTTGCAGGCCCAACCACATGGCCATTGCCGTATAAAAGTTAGTCTGTAAGGCAAGGAGAGGTCGCCTCTTTGTAAGAGAGAGGCCCTGGCTGGTCAGTTTGATTCTTGTTGCTTGGCGAGAAATAAAGCTTTGTTTGACCTTCGCTTTGTATCAGTCTCGCTCCTTTGATTACGGACCCAACAGCACATACTGTGGTACAACCTCAATGTTTTCATTAAGTTATTCACTGAGTCATTTCAGAAATCAGTTTCCAAGTGTGTAAAGGGATGGGGTTATATTATAATATAAAACCATTTTATTTTTTTATTTTTTATTTTTTTAAATATTTTTATTTATTTATTTGACATAGAGAGAGATCACAAGTAGGCAGAGAGGCAGGCAGAGAGAGAGGAGGAAGAAGGCTCTCCACTGAGCAGAGAGCCCGATGCGGGACTCGATCCCAGGACCCCGAGATCATGACCTGAGCCGAAGGCAGAGGCTTAACCCACTGAGCCACCCAGGCACCCCTAAAACCATTTTATTAATTTTCATTTCATAATGAGGCATATTCATCACCAGTATAAAAATAAATAAATGTATTACTGATAGTACTTGTGCTATTCTTTCTAAATTAAAATTAATTTAATGACTTTTAATTCATATTATATCCTATTGTTTTTGTCATCCTGAATTTATAATTTTATTCTGTTATGTATTTAATTAGATAAATTCCAAAGTCAGATTCATATTAAAACCTGTCCTTGAGCTTATTATGTAATCTTAGGCAAATTATTTAACTTTCTATGTCTCAATTTCTTTATTTCTAAAATGATGATAAAGTAGTGTCTCCCTCATGTAATTTAAAAAATAATGTATTGGAATTAGAACAGTGATCGTCATATAGTAACCACTTGGTAAACATTCGCTTTTATACTTGGTTGCTATTGCTCCTGCTGAAGTCATTGGTAAAGGTAATGGAAATAATCATTAGGTAGAATAAGAAAAAGTAGCATTTTTAAATATTCCTCAAAGTTTAAGAAAGCTTACTGTGTGATTCTGAAGCAATGTTTAGAAAGGCGAGTGCCAAAGATACAGTTAAGATGTAGAGTAATAAAAGGCACAAAGGCTTTGGAACTGGTTTCCTCTGGGTTCCAACTATGACTCTACCAGTCCTAAATATGTAATTCTATGATTTTGCTTAACTTTTCTGAATCTAGTATTCCAATCATGTAACTTTTAAAATCCATGTTATGACTTACTTATAAATGTTATATAGTCAGTAAGGAATTATAGAATAACTACTTGCATTTCTTCCAACTATCATCACTTTACTTACTAAATATATTTGTCAATAATATTCTTTATAATTAGCTTCTGGCAAAGACAACTATATTCATGTCAAAATTTAAACTGGTAAGATGATTGAGCAGAACCTCCAAAGATTAATGTTGAGTAAAACCTTGGGATTAAATATTGTCAACATTTGTTATATTTAATTTCATAGAATAATATGAACATATTTATATAGATGACACTTAATTTACATTTTATTCTGGAAAATGTCATTTTATTAGACTAAACTTTATAAAATAATACTAAAACACTATTTTTTCTAATCAATTAAGTAATAAATATAATTCTATAACTTTTTAAAAGATTTTATGTATATGAGAGAGGGGAAGAGAGAGTGCCTGAGTGAGGAGTGGGGCAGAGGGAAAGGGATTTTAAAAGTTATGAAACTAAACTTCCAACTTTGAAATGATTTATGTGGTTTGGGTAGCCACCCAATTGATGGTCACAGTTTTCATTCATAAAATGTTAATACTTAAACTAATTCAGATGGGTTATAAAACAGAAGCATTAAGTTAAACAGTGTGCAAACCAAAATAGAAACCTACACAGAAATGTATGCACACGAGTGTGATATTTGATGCATAACCTAAGTTGCTACAAAACCTAAGTTGATGATGATTTTAAAACTGTATATAGAAATATACTTAATCACAAATTTTGCATACTACAGAATTTTCATACATCTTTTTTTAAAAGATTTTATTTATTATTTATTTGACAAACAGAGATCACAAGTAGGCAGAGTCAGGCAGAGAGAGAGGAGGAAGCAGATTCCCTGCAGAGCAGAGAGCCCGACATGGGGCTCGATCCCAGGACCCTGGGATCATGACCTGAGCTGAAGGCAGAGGCTTTAACCCACTGAGCCACCCAGGCGCTCCGAGTTTTCATACATCTTAAAGGATTAGTCAGCAGTAAAATAATATCTTCTAATTGATTTTATAAGAATATTTCCCCTTAGGATAGAATTTGATCTGGACATTCTCAATAGTAATATAGAAACTAAAATTGTAGATTTTTATTGCTAAATAAGTAGTGATTGAGAAAAAGATGTGTATCCTTAAAACTTGGAGATGTCTTATTTACTCACTTATGGTATACAATTTTTTATTAATAAAATGGATTTTGAAAACTATCTCATATGATTTTGTCTCAATTTCAGAAATAGATGTTATTTAAATGCTTTTATTTCACTAACATCTCAAGCAAAATGATCTCATAAACAATCAAAAACATTTCATTAAAATTTAAAAGAAGCTATGATTCATTGTTATGGTTGACAATCTAATAAACCAATAAACATCATTAGTTTCAGATGTAGTATTCAATAATTCATCAGTTGCCTACAACATCCAGTGCTCATTACATTACATGGCCTCCTTAATGTCCATCACCCAGTTACCCCACCCCAATTCACCTCCCCTTTAGCAACCCTCAGTTTATTTACCATATATAAGACTCTTTCATGGTTTGTCTCCCTGTCTGACAATTTCCCATTTAGTGTTCTCTCCCTTCTCCTATGATCTTATATTCCACATATGAGTGAAACCATGTGATAATAGTCTTTCTCTGATTGACTTCTTTCTTTTTTTTTTTTTTTAAGATTTTATTTATTTGAAAGACAGAGATCACAAGTAGTCAGAGAGGCAGGCAGAGAGAGAGGAGGAAGCAAGCTCCCCGCTGAGCAGAGAGCCCGATGTGGGGCTCGATCCCAGGACCCTGGGATCCTGACCTGAGCCGAAGGCAGAGGCTTTAACCCACTGAGCCACGCAGGCATCATGACTGAGTTATTTCACTCAGCATAATAACCTCAACTTACATCTGCATTGCTGTAAATGGTAAGTATTCATCCTTTCTGATCAGAGCTGAAATTCCTATGAGCTATACTTAGGCTCAACCTATTAATTTATTTATTTAATTTTGATAGGGAATTTTTACTGAACAAAAGATTCCTCTCTTAAAAAGAGGGAAAAAACATTTCAGGTATTTGGAAATCAATGATTTTAACTCTTGAGAGGCAGAGAGAGAGTGAGAGAGAGGAAAATTGAGCAATACAGAAATTACTTGCAACATTACTGTAATTTACACAAGGAACTATATAATTTGTTTTGTTTGATTAACAATGACTATAAAGGTCAAGCTTCGTCCCAGTTTATTACAGATAATTAATCTAGGATGCAATAAAACTGTCTCTGGTATTAGATACACAGATAGTTAACAATTGAGATTTCCCAGGTGTTGAAGTCCAGATCAGGTAATATTATCTGAGTATGTATCAAAACAAAATATATTGGGTTGCAATGTTGATTGAGATTCAATAAGCATAGATGAAAATAACAACGTTAGAAGGAAGGGGGCTTATACTCTTTCTACACCAGGATGATACACTGATGTTAAAAAGGACAAAGGGCAATGGAAAAGGGAACTCTAGAAAAAAGGAATTGTCAAAAGATGATATAGTTGAGTGAAAGTTTCTGGGAAATGAATAGAACAAATCTTTTTGATGGTAAACAATAGAGTGAGAGATGGATTTAATAATAGTCACATTTAACATAAAATCAGGGAGGTTCTGGTGGGGGTCTGGAAAGAATAGATTACACCATAAACTCAGGGTGAAATATTATAATGGAATGTGCTAAGAATGGTGAAAGGACAGCAGAACTGGAACTGTGTTAGAAACTAAAGTGAAGCCATCAGGCAAAGTGCACATGGACTGGCAAATTTCAAGAGACAGAGGGAAAGGAAGTATGTGGTTTGTTAACCATGTGGTAACACTTAGAACTTCTATGATTATATTCATAGCCCAATGATTTCATCAAAAAATTAAGAGCTATATAATAGAATATGATATTATATTTAATTAAATACTCTATGATTTATAGGTATTGTGCCAGTGTTGCTGTTTGAGTGTCAGTCAGGAGATAAACTAACTTGAGGATTTACCCTCCAAAGAAGATTTCACAATAAAGGGAAATAAAGTGAACTTCTGTGAACTATTTGTCCCATAGGACCTTTATTAATCAACTGGAGTAATTATGGAGGAGAAATCACTGTCATATGGTCAGATAAACAGTGGTGACTTTACTATATTTTGCCTAAGAATTAAGCAGAAAATAAATTTACAAAATATTCTTAAAGCTAAACACTTCTTGTATTATTTAAGCAATAATTTTCAAGGAATGTGGCCCTAAAAGGTAGAAGCTTAGTTGTTAACCTCAGTGTTGAACATAACTGATAATCATTAAGAAATGATTCAGCAAAGTATTTATCTCTGAAGCAGATTTTTTTTTTTTTAATCTTGTGATCCATGGGACAAACCTCAGAGAGTTTCAATGATTCTGAAATGGTGTGAGGAAAAAAAAAAAAAATTAGTAAAATGAATGCATGGTGAGGACTTAATTTCCTTAGCTGTCATCAGATACTCAACAGGCTGTACAACCTAAAATAGTTTGGATTTCTTGTTCCAAAGAAGAATTGGATCTACTGGTATGCATAGACTGCAAAGGGAATATCAAGTCTTACCCAATAATACTGAGATACTTCCTTTGGGATTTTTGTATTCTCAGCTGAGGCACTCAGACTTTAAAAAAGTCCACCCAAAGTCCAAGCAGAGTAAGGTGACAATCCAAAAATGTAATTGAGATAAATCTAACATGAGAGCAATCTCTATTTGAACAGAGATAAAGTACAACACCTAACCAAGTGTCTGGTATGTGGAAGTTTCTAAATAGATATCATTCACATCTGCTTTTTCTTTCTAGCCAACATCATTTTTCTCCTATGCATTAAGATATACACTGGGGTGCCTGGATGGCTCAGTCACTTCAGTGTTCAACTCTAGATTTCAGCTCAGGTCATGATCTCAGTTTTATGAGATCAAGCCCTGCATTGGGCTCCATACTGAGTGTGGAGCCTACTTAGGATTCTGTCTCTCCCGCTCCCTCTGCCACCCACCCCCTTCTCTCAAAAATAAATAAACAGACAAACAAACAAATAAAAATATATATGCACTAGAATTGTTAATAGTTTTGTATTCACAACAGAATTTAATAATATTATCTTGTAGGATGGACTAGATAATTCAATGATTATAGAGTAACACAACCAAATATTTAATTTAAGAGTTTTTGATTACATGGATAATTTTTCCAAGATGTATTCATTTATAAGATAAGTTTAACAGATGGAACATGGTTCAGATCTACAGCTCTGAAGCAGGAAAAAGACTTGACATGTTCTGAGAAAAAAGCCACAGTGGATACAGGGAACAGAGGAGCATGGAGCAAAATAAAGTTACAGAAGTGGGTTGACTCCAAAACATTTAGGGTCTTTCAGGCCACAATATCATCAAATTTTTCTACTTAAAATGAAAAACCATTGGTAGGTTGTAAGCAGGACAAGGTGTATTTAAAAATGTCCTCTGGCTATTATAAGAAGTGTGGGTTATAGCAGGCAGGAAAGAAAGCAAAGAGACTAGGTAGGTTGATGTAATAATAGTTCACTTGGATTACGGAGATAATTTGGGCAAAAGGGTCAATATAAACAATGGACACATTTGAAATATACTTAGAGTCAATGTAAGTGATGTATTGGGAATAGAAGCTATAGAATATTTGTTGTGAGAAATTTAATATATGATGATGCCAATTACTTATATGGGGACAACTAAGGAGGAATACCTTGTTAGGGAAAAATCAGGAGTTCTCTATGGATCTGTTAAGTTTAAAGAGTCTTAAATGTTTAGATAAATATGTCAAGTAGACAGTTAAATATGTGAGTCTGGAATTCAGTGTCAAGGAGAGTTTTAGAAAATACTTTTCAGTATTGGGGTTGGGGAGGGAGGATTAGAGAATATATTTCATATACTCTCTAATGTAAATAAATATATAAGAAATCAACTTTACTTGCCTCTCTCTCTGCCTGCTTCTGCCTACTTGTGATCTCTGTCTACCAAGTAAATTAAAAAAAAATAAAATTTTAAAAATGAAGAGGAAAATCAGTAACTACAATAGCTGGAAATTACTTGAAAGAATGTATGTGTATATGTATACATATGTTTGCATATAAACTAGAGTGATATTTGAGAAAGAGATGGTAATTTATTATTATTATAAAGTATGTAATAGTAGTGTTATTATTCTAAGTATATACATAAAAATAAGAATTTTAAAATATTTTCATATTATCTTATCAACA